>JAEQBH010000742.1:1800000-2079178 GCA_016808115.1 Tetrastigma voinierianum | reverse complement strand
ACCCTTTGTCTTTGTCTCAATTATATGTACTTAGTCGCGACACCGATTATCTCAATGGAAACCTTCTATCTTCATCAGTACCAAATTTTGTCATACATCAAAACTCGGGTCGCTGACCGGAAAACTGGTCGCGACCTCAATTGATACTCTTGCCTCCTTCCGTCGCAAACTCTATTCTTTTCAAGTGTAACCATTTTCCTTTCTCCAGTTTCTATTTCAAAGTCACGACCACAAATGGTGTCGCGACCTTTATGGTCGCTTCTTTTTTCTCTCGTAGGTTTTGCCTTTAATTTTAAATGTAGTCATAGCTTCTCGAATGATTAGTCGAACCTGAAAATCCTCTATGTAGAGACCCCTTGTCTTTGCTTCATGTCATTCCCAAAGCACGCGCAACTTCGAGTTGAGTCTTTCAATTAAGAACTAGTTGCAACTTCAATTTTCCTGCAGAGACCTCATCTATGGCTTCATCAATCGATCAATGTCGCGACCTCAAGTTTATGTTGCGACCTGCGTCATCTTCATTTGGCGTCGCGACCTCAAGTACAGTCTTTTCCAGAATTTTCTTTATCTCCCTATTGGAGATTTCAGCTTGCCCATTTGTTTGAGGGTGATAAGCCAAGATTATAATGTGTTTGATACCATATTCGGCCACAGCTCATCAAACACCTTATTTACAAAATGCCCTCCCATCACCGTGACAGGTTCCGTGTCCCAAATCTGCTGAGAATATTTCTTGTAAAAATCCCACAACTGTATTGGCATCATTCTTGACAAGTCAGTCGTCTCAACCCATTTTGATACATAACTACTGTACTAGGGAGTATGTATATTTCAAATGAAACTGAAAAGGGCCCCATAAATCCATTCTACACATCAAATAATCAGATTCACCAGGATACCTTGGTAAGTGGAATTCATGCCTTTTGCTGATTTCCATTCTTGGTACATCATCATATAACTTCACCCATTCAAAAGTCAGCTCTAATAATAGTAGGCCAATAAAATCAGATCGAGAATTCAGGTCAAGTTTTATTCCCGCAAATGTCCTCCATATGGTGATGCATGACATTCTTGTAAAATCTGCTTTGCTCACCTTCCTCGGTACATCTCCTCTATAATCGATCACCATCTTTAAACATTGTGGGTCATCCCAGATGTAGTACCTGCTATCAGTCCTTAGCTTTTTTCTCTGCTGGTAGCTGAATTCTGGTGGCATAATTCCACAAGCTAAGAAGTTCACAATATCAGCATACCAAGGTGTTTGGAGTGATAGCTGGAATAACTGTTCATCTGGAAAATTTTCTGCTATTTCTCTTTCTTCTTCTTGTACAGTAGGTTTTTCCACTCTTGACAAGTGATCAGCTATCACATTGTCACAACCCTATTTTATTTCTAAATCAAATTCTCGCACAACAGTACCCATAATTGATCGCCTGGGCTTTGCTTTCTTTTCCATTAGAGATTTAATTGCCGCATGATCAGTGTGTGTATAATAACATGGACCCTAAAATGTATGGCCTTAAATTTGTCACATGCAAATACTATTGCCAGCATCTCTCAGTAGTAGAGTAATTTTCCGAGCTTCATTAAAGGTTTTGGTCGGGCATAAAAGATAATGCCTGAACACTTTTTTTTCTTTTCTATCTTAATACAACTCCATTGCAAAATTCACTGCATCACACATGATTTCAAATTCTTCTGCTCCACTGGTTTTGCCATGATGGAGTCAACTAACTGATTTGATTTCTTCAAAGAATTCGGCAGATTCATCAAAATAGAACTTAGTATCCTTTTCCAGCAATCTGCATAATATTCAGTACTCTTGAGAAATCTCTCGATAAATCTCTCAGAAATCCAAAGATGTCCAAGAAACTTCTAATTCCTTTGACTGCAGTAGTGGCATCAAATTTCTTATAATTGAAAACTTTTGCTTTGGTCTACCTCAAGCCCGCTGCATAAATCATGTGCTCCTAAGCATTAATTATCCATAAACTATAAAATGGCATTTTTCCCAATTCAAAGCTAGATTCTGTCCTCAGACTTTGAAGTAATCGGCCCCCAAGTGTGCAAAGACTGCTCTGCAACCGGATCCATACACCGTAGAAAATCATCCATGAAGATCTCCACAACTTCTTCTGCTAAATTAGAAATATAGACATCATGCATCTGAAGGTACCAGAGCATTACACAAACCAAATGGCATTCTCCTAAAAGAAAAAGTATCAAATGGGCATGTAAAAGTGGTTTTCTCCTAATCTTCAAGTGCAATAGCTATTTGGTTATATCCAGAGTATCCATCAAGAAAACAAAAGTGAGGGTGTCCTGCCAATCTATCCAGCATCTGATCAATGAAAGGCAGAGTGATCCTTTGTCATCATATAGTGATTCACCTTCAGAATAATACACACCCTCCATCCCGTCGCCTTGTAGGAATTAGTTTATTCTTTTCAATTCTGATCACAGTGAATCCACCTTTCTAGGGAACCACATGCACTGGGCTTACCCAAGAACTATCTCACATGGCATATATAAAAAACTACATTTAACTATCAGAATCTTCTTTTCTGACAATCTCTATTTGTTTGAAATGAGTTCTTCCGGAGTACTTTTTATCTTTAATACTAAGTACTGCTTTCTGTATTTACTAATATACATTATGGGGCATTATATTTGGAATCTTAGTTTCTAAGTTACACTTTTATGGTAGCGAGAATAGTAAGTGTTTTACTGTTGTGGCTTATGGATTTGGGCAGGCGTTTTTCGGGGCATGGTTGTACAAGGATGGTGTCCGAAAGCGAAGATCAGCGAGACGCGGTAACCGCTGGTAGTTTTCGAAGTGCAAATAATAAGCTGAAAAGTGGCCAAGTACAATCTGTACTATTACAATTTCCATGCGTAAAAGTGGTGAGTAACTCGTATCGTACACCACAATTTCTCACTCAGACCGATACACCTATGTGGGAACATGAACGATAGGAATTCGATTCTAATGCAAGGGCACGTCCATTGTCCAACTTATCATCATGTGATCACAATGAAAAGGTGGTGCCATAGGATACAAGGAGAAGGCAGCCATTCCTGTGGCTCGCTTTCATAGTATATATTCTTTCTCAGTTTTAATGTAGCTACAGATTAAGGTTGAAGACTTCAGTTTTCTGCAGATTTCGGATTTCAAGCGCATGTAACCTTTCAGTTAATTCATACTACTCACTTTTCTCTTTCAGTATTTGTATTTTCAATTCTTCGGTTTTGCAATTGAATTCTGATTTTCTCAAAGTTCCTTTTATGAATAAATTCTCTTCAATTATGATTTGCTTTCTAATTTTCATGGAGTTCCAAACTCTATGTCGATCTCCACAGCAAACCTCACCTTGATCACAAATTAATTCAACCTCTTTATATCAATGGGACAGTGATGTTAATCACTAGAGAACTCATGAAATCTCTGGGTTAAGATTCTGACAATCAGAACTGAAAATCCTTGTGACACGTTGTACTTGATTATAAATGCAAGCTAAGAGTCTCACCTAATCTGTTGAACAAGTGTTTGGGCATTCCTTGATCGTTTTCATCTCTAAAAGAGCTGGCTTAGCAAAATCCTCCATCGAAGACCATTCATCAATGGCTCTTAGATGAGACTATAAAATAAGAGGTGGAATTACGTGAGTATCAAAGAGTGGAAACCTAAGAACTGCAGAATCATCTTTTCATTTTAAAATAACAATTTTAACTTCAATCACTAATCAACCAAACACAACCCTATAAGCAATTTCCTTTTAAGTTACACATTTTTTTTTAGAATAGCCCCAAGGATCAACACGACCACTCCATGGGAGATGAACTCCACCCTACGTATTACAATGCTAGACAACCTTAATTCCGCTGGGAATAAAAAATTCAGTACAAATAAGAACCAAGCAATTTTCTGTACTTCCAGCAACTTCTATCTCTTCACTACTAATGCACTGATATGATAACTGGTTCTCTTTCTAGTTCTAAAACTCATATTTCAAAATGACCGAGCAATTCTTTCGCACGTTAACCCTTCTCGTACTAGTTTCGCTTCAAGGAGTTTGTCGTTTCTAATCGCATGCTTCATCTTAACTGCTTATCATGCTGAACGTTTCATTGTTAAACAATTTTGAAGGCAGATCATTAAATTGGTACCTCAGATACTGAAAATTCATCTCAATTTACTGATAGAATGTTGAAGGATACAATCAACTAATTCAGCACTATGGAAGGCTATTGTTTCCTACACCATACAACTTCTCTGCCTCACACAGGATATTCCAAACTCCCATTAATATTAAAGACTGGCTTCATTTCATCCTCTGAAAAGACCCTCTCCTGCATCTTATCTAAACTCTTGTCCGAGATCTCACTGGCATCTTCAACGACTCCTCGAACCGACTCGATCAAGAAACCGAGGTGCTGAACCCTGAACTTTCTACAACTGCTACTGCTAAACTAAATTAAATTTTTAATTAGTCGAGTGATAAAAAATTTCTAACCTCGTTTCAAAATATTTTGCAAAATTTTCATGATAACACCATTTTGATAAACTAAATTTAATTAAGGCGGAAATACACTTACTAAAACCTCAATTCCTCCCCAACTTCTTTATTCTAAACTTGCAATAATCATTATCACATTTCCACTCAATGATGTTATCAATACCTCACTCAATTTATAAATACAAACTTACAAAATTAAGTAGAATTATATCTAGATGCATCATATATATGAAATGCATGGATATTTACAAATATACAATTTCAAAATCCAAATATATGTTGTTCAATTACATATCCATCTCATACTTAAATACATCATTGCAATCGCTTCACCTATATAGACAAATAAAATGATGACGTCCTGTCGTCCGCGATAGCACACAATGGAATATAAATAGCTACAATGAACAAACAAGTTAGTGCAACGAAGATATATCACATACACTAACATGACAATTTATCATTTGTTTTATGATTTCTTTCAAAAAAAACCCTATGCAGTGACCTTTAATTATTTTAACCATCATGGGTGATTTAAAACTAACGCCTAACGCGAAGCTACTAAGTCATTCCAACCACTACGCTACAGAATTTATCAGATCGCACCGTAGGGCGCTAAAGCTTATCACCGAAAGCAACTACAATACGAATTTACTGCACGCAATTGTAGTGCTAAAACCTAGGCAACTGGCGTGAGCGAATTTACCGCACGCACGTATTCCAAACTATACAAATAGCCAACTACGCATGGAATTGTCTGGTGATCGCAACGTAGCGCTTATACTTTCTATGAAACTGAGCAACTACGGACGGAATTTTCTGCATCGTCACATAGTGCTAACTTTTCTTTATTGTGAGCGACTATGGACGGAATTTATTGCATTGTCACATAACGCTAAATCTCATTATATCTTAAGGAATATACATGGGTTTTAAAACTACATTTACTTAGTGTCAAAGTACAGTCTAACTCTGCTTTGAAACTTCTGAAAGCTTTTCAAATATTTTCTTTTAGATTACTTAACTACCATTTTCATTACCAACATCAACCAATTACATAAAATCGAAAGGATCTTAAGTGGCGAACCACTCTACCTTGAAGCCGTCACTCCTCAATAAGCTTCTCTTACGAGGCTCGTGACGCCGCCTCCCGTGCTCCGCTTCACTCTGCACAATATTCCTCATCATTACTAGTGAAAAAACAAAAAAAAATTTTAATTCTCAACTATAAGGTCAAGAATCTCAATTAAGACCATTTTTCTCTATATATCCTCCTAACTTGTTTCTACTCAACCGAGACTCTCTAATCCCGATTTTAATGTGTGCTTTAGTTTTGACCCTTAGGGATCACTCCACGCGGTCCTGCTTAATTTGGGGCGTTTGGAAACTTAAAATTATACTTTACTCAAAACGATAAATTTGCACCGTAGCAGTGTGGTAGCATCGCCGCTTCTGGCCCGTTTCCTTCTCGCTCTTCTTCCTACGGTTCACTTATATCACCTTCTAGTCACATGAAATTGCCTTTCTTTCTTCACTCATTTGAAACTATGGTTCTAAGGTTTCTTCCAATTGAATCACCCAATTTGATCACCAAAACTCAAGTTATTGTATTTTTATATCTAGATTACCAAATTGGCAAACAGAATCTGCACATAGCCTCCACTTAGAAATATTTCTGGGCACTCTAAGTTAAAATTTGCTTAAACTTCCTTCAGCTATCTTCATCTCCCTAGAAGTCTATTTTACCTAGATAATTTAGGGAATCACCAATTTGATGAGTGAAACTCCACTTATGACCAAAAATACTACAACCATACCCAAACAGAGCAAAATCGTTGAGCTACACGAGTTCACCTTCAGTCCATATTTGGGAGCCTTAGAGCTACACTTTCTCTTGGTCCCTTATATACATTTGTATCCCCATCTATTATGGTTCTTACCAATTAGAATCATTCATTTGACGATCTAACTTAATTTATAGCCAAATAAAAACAGGGTTTCACAAAAATTTTGACAGCAATTCCTTTAAAAACCCAACATTCTCTTTGTTTTTTTTTTTTTTTTACAACTCAATCCTCAAAACCAGTAATAATTTTTAATAATCAACATGAAAGTCATTCAAAACCACCCATAACACTTGTATTGGTGGTTTGGAACTCCATACAACAAAATCCTAGGTGAAAATCTTATGAATTCACCCAAAGGTCCACCAATTTTTCTAAACATCATATATAATTTGATGATTCCATTATTTTCTGCCTGAACAAGTTTACCATAACCTCAACAAATTCAAAGGTTTGCGCGATCTTTCAAGATAAAAATCCTGCACTAAAGTGATAGCCTAATCTCCATGATTCTCAAACCTTAAGAATTCAATTACCTATGATTCCAAGGCAAACACATACCTGAACTTTTGGTCTTCTCCTTCTTCTTCCTCCTCTTCCTCTTCCTCGCTCTTCTTTCCTCTATTCTCCTCTCTCCTACGTTTTTTCCCTAACCAAATGAGACCAAAAATATGATTTTGGTTTGTCTCATGGCTATTTATAGTTTCAAAATTCTCCAATTTGGTGTTGTCCTTAATTCTTAATATTGCAATTGTAAATTTGTTTTATTTCTATTATGGCCCATCTCTACTTTTGTTTTATGACTTACATGTCCTTTATGGTCAATTACAATTGTGGCCTCTTGCACTAGCACCAAAATTCGGTTCCATAATTTATCATTTCCTAATTTCATCTCCAAAATATTACAATTTGGGACACTTAGTGCTCTTATGTTCTCATAGCATCATGTAATCGGTGATACTTCGAGACGGGCGTTACAACCAATTTAGTCACAACCTTAAATTGATAATTTAACGCCATGAGATTCAATTAATCTAATGTAGAGATTTATTTTACCTCTCTAATCCATCTTTTAACACTAAGAGGTTATAGATCAAAACTAGGGGTGTACAATTTCTTCCCCCCTTTAAAAATTTCGTCCTCGAAATTTAAATTGCGTACCTTATTCAAACAACTGAGGGTATTGGGCACGCATCTGTGCTTCGGGCTCCCATGTAGCCTCTTCTGCCCCATGATTTCACAAAGCACCTTCACTAGTGGAATCACTTTATTACGCAACACTTGATCTACGATCTAGATTTCACCGGATGCCCGTAGGTCAAGTTTTCCTTATCCGAATAGGCGTTCCTTAAGAATATGTGAAGGGTCAGCTTATATACTTATCGTAGCAATGGACGTGAACACGTCATGGATGTCACAACTCTGAATACTGTAGCCTCAATTGATAAGCCACTTCACCCAATTGCCTTACTATCTCGTAGGCCTATATATCGTGGACTCAACTTTCCACGCTTCCCGAAACTCCTCAAAATACCCTTCCATGGCGAGACTGTAGGAATACTTGATCAACGCATTTCAAACTTCATCTCGTTCGATTGTCCGCATAGTTTTTCTTCCGGGGTTGCTTATCTTCAACCGTCTCACATCATATTTACTTTCGATTGTATCTTCGGCACCTTGTATTAATTAATCTTTCTCTCCCCACTTCGTCCAACAAACTGGGTTCCTTACACTTTCGCCATACAATGCCTCATAGGGTGCCATACCAATACTAGACTCCGATAACTATTGTCAGAGGGAAAACTCTATCAATGCTAGGTACTATCCAGATTCCCTTAAACTCCATCACACAAGCTCAACAGCATAAATTGTTCTGAGAGTCCGAATGGCCTCTCCGATTGGCCATCTATCTGTGGGGTGGAAAGCAAAGTGATCATGTAATCCGGTGCCCATAGTACTTGTAGTTTCCGCCATAATCGAGAAGTGAAGCGAGGATCTATGTCCGATATAATGGACACTGGTGCGCCATGTAGCCTCATAATCTCATCTACATACAACTGCGCATATCTTTCTAGGGAATAGGTATTATTAGTAGCAATGAAGTGGGCCGACTTCGTCAATCTATCCACAATAACCCAAATAGCATCACGCCCAAGTCCCGTCACGGAATCCATCGATCCTTTCCATTTCCACTCGTGAACGATAAGGTTGTAGTAAACTCCGTTGGTGCTCTCTCGACAAGTTCTAATCTAATTTGTTGACAAGTTAGGGCACTTGTATTTAACTCGCATTCTCTCTTCATACCTTTCCACCGCAGTGGTCTCTCGTGAGTCCGACATCTTAGTACTCCCTGGATGCATCACATATGCTGATGAGTGTGCCTCTTCCATGATTTCTTTCTTCAACTCTATCACATCTGGGACACATAATCTCTAGCCCAACACTAGTGTCCCATTACCTCATAAGATGAAGTTACTCTATTGTCCAGCCTCTATCTTGCTTCTCAATTTCATCAAATACGGGTCCCGAGCTTGTGTCTCTTAACCCCGTCCACTAACACCGGGCCGTAACATGAAAAGCTGCTACTAGGAGCACCGAATCTTTCTCTGGCTCTAACCGACCCCATAGATCTCAGTTCTACTAGCATTGTCAAGTATTCCGGCTTTTAAGCCGAGCTTAAGAACTAGAGGGCTTCCCCGCTTTAGCGATTCGCTACTACATTTCGCTTTGCCCTGGGTGGTATTCAATGGTGCAAGTCATAGTCTTGATGAGTTCCTATTCACCTCCTCTGCCTCATGTTCAAATCTTAGAAAAATAGATACTGCAGGCTTTTGTGATCAGTAAAGATCCCAGTACTCCATAGAGGTAGTACTCACATATTTCAACGTAAATGAATACCACAAATGGCTAACTTTAAATCATATGTTTGATAGTTTACTTCATGCTTCTTAATTTAAAGCATAAGCTATCACTCTATCACGTTGCATCAACACACAACCTAAACCTTACCTGGAGGCATCACAATATACTGTAAATCCCTCTACTCTAGGTATGTAAGTACTGTGCAAGAGAGTCAATCTTATTTTAATCATCAAACTCGTCACAGGTTTCAATTGTGATGAACTTCTTCTTTTCATAACTTGGTCGAGTAGCTATCTTTGAGAACCTTCACGAACTTTCTATAGTAACCAATTAAACCCAAGAAACTTCTCGACTTCGCCACGTCATGGGTGGTTTCCAATCTACAAGGGCCTCTATTTTCTGAGGGTCTACTGAAATACCCTCCGGACCACATGTCCTAAGAATGCTACTCGATCTAACCAAAATTGGCACTTGATGAACTTTGCATAGAGCTGATGCTCTCAGAGTTTGTAATACTATCCCTCAAAAGCTTTGCGATGCTCTTTACTACTTGAATATACCGTGATATCATCGATGAAGACTAAGGACGAACTTCTGCTCTAAATAAGGGTCCAAAGACACGATCTACCAAATCCATAAAGGCCGGCCGGCGCTATTAGCTAAATGGCATCAACCAAAAATTCATAATGCCTATCTAGTTCTCAAGGTCGCCTTGGGAACATCTTCCTACGCACCTTCGTACCGATGAAACCCTGATCGTGAGATCTATCTTCTAGAAGACCTAGTTCCCTTGTAGCCGATCAAATAGATCATCGATTTGGCAATGGATACTTTAATTCGGATGGTTACTTTGTTGAGCTGTTCATAATCGATGCATAAACAAAGGCTCATCTTTCTTCTTAACAAACAATCGAGTTCTAACGGTGATGTACTGCCTTAACGAAGCTCTTTACTTAGTCAATTCTTCCATTTGGTATCTTCAATTCTTTAGCTTTGTCAAGTATATCCCAGACGGCGCTATAGAGATGGGCTCTGTGCCAGCGCTAGCTCAATCTCAATCTAGTCCCCTTCAACCGCGAAACTCTGGTAGATCCTCTCTTATAATACATCAAAGAACTGCTCACTATTGTGAACTTCCGCTAACGTGATCTCTTTGTCGCAGACGAACAGATACACCAAAATTCCCCGCATGCTTTACGATGAGCATCTTGTTTGTATTAATTGATTAAAACTTGTAGAAAGTATTTCTCTCCATAAAAGATCACTCTGGTTCCCAGCCGACTAAACTCGGACCTCTTTCCCCTGTGAGTAAATCGACGGTAGCGCGATGTTTAGCTAACCAATCCATGCCCAGAATGATGTCAAAGTCATGAATATCGAGTACTATTAGATCAGCCTCGAACTCATGACTTGCTATAGTCACTTTACTTCCCCTGTAGACTCTATTCGCAATAAGCGAATCACCCGTGGGAAGTGACACTACCATACTACACTCGATAGGTCTAATCTCTATCCCGACTCTCTCTATGAACTCCCGAGAAATAAAAGAATGGGTGGCTCCTGAGTCCACCAATACATGAGCATCAGTATCAAATAAAGAAATGGTACCTGTGACCACATCTGGGGTAGCATCGGCCGCCTGCTGGGTCACCATATATACTATGGCAACTTGACTTCGAGGTCTACCTGTCGGTGCTCGGGATGGTCTACTAGGTCGCCCTCTAGGGTATGCTCTCTACTCCGGGCTTCCGCCACTGGGGTCAGCCATGCACCAGAAGCTCCTCCAAATCGGGCCTCCCCATCGGGTCCACGACTCCCACCGGGTCTCGCCTTGAGCCGTGATATGGCCTCCGACGACTCGACGTCACACCAGACTGGACAAGCCCTCATGAAATGGCCCTCCCGGTCGCATCCGAACACCCGGCCCCGCCCGTATGCGGCACTCACCGAATGCGGATCGGGCCACACTATCGCGACACCGGCCGGCTCCACCGCCGCTCCTCGGATTCCGGCCGATGACCGAACAGAACTCGACTACCAAATCACCGCCGATCAGACTACGCCGGGCGTCGACCACTTTAGGCATCCATCGCCTCTCCCCATGGCTACCGTCCATGTTCCTTCTAGAATCGACCAGACTTTGACTTCAAAGGCGCCTCATGCACTCTCGTCTACTCGGTGGTTGCCTCCACCAATCATTCATATTCATGTGATGCAGATGTCACTATGGTCCTAACCGAGGGTTTGGGGACTCGCCATAAACTGCTGGATCTTCTCTTGTTCATTCTCTCGCGAAGAAAGGAACTACAGCGAATCAACTCGAAACTTCTTTTCGTACTGAACCGAGGAGCTCCCCTCGCTCCAATCTATAAAAACTCTTTCAACTTTGGGTATCTATAGCTTTTAGAAAAAATCTCTAAATTCTCTCTTGAACTCCACCTATACACCCTCTCTGGTGTGTTTCCTTCGATGCGCCTTCCACTAGCCTCAACATTCTTAAGTAGGAAGGCGTAATGGGGGAGACCCGCTCCTCTCGTACACCCCATCATCTCGAAAAATCTTCGTTTGCCTCTATTTAAGATAACGCTCTGGGTCTCTACCATCATACGGCCGCCTAATTTACGCGCGCTCAATCAATATCCCGCATCAAGGGCCGGCCGAAGGGCCGCCGCTAGCATCTCTGTGCTATATGTTCCATCCGCCTGAATAGGTCTCGGGTAGCCGTCACGCCCGAAACCCACCTTAGGCATGATCACAATTCACACCTCAAGCCTTCAAACAAGGCTTCAGCGTGAAACGACACTAACCTTCTTGTAACTGATTTTGTCCACCACAAACACATATTCAGTAATACAAACCTTCTAGATTCTTAAATTCTCCAAATTCAAAATTCTGCGCCCACAAATTACTTTTAAATATCCAAATCTCACTTATGCACGCATGAAGTTACTCAATTACTGCACTGCTCGTGAGTAGCGTAACAAAATCTAAAATCCTCAATATTAAATTCAAAACTAAAACATCCACTATCCAAAATCCATTGTCCAAATATTTGTAAACTTAAACAATCTGTACTAGAACAAATTTCGTAATCTTCAAAACTCAACTTTGATCTAACATAGAATTCAAGGATCAATATCCAAGTAACTTCAATACTGTAAGATCCAAATAAATACAACTACCTTCTAAACAAAAATCCAATATAAAATCCTAAGTCAAATCTCTAATGATGACCATTCTCCCCGTTTAGCCATCACTCCGATGAAACTAAAAGTACCGAAGATATCAACGCACGTGAGGAGCTTAAAAGCTCAATAAGAAATACTAATAAGGCCATGGATCAAAAGTTTTCAATCATATAACAATAGGAGACGTTTTTCATCAAAACTTTGATTCAAAATAAGTTGAACATTAACAAAATATACTTTCAAAACATTCTCACATCCATTTCAAATTCCGTTTATATCAAATGATCCAAACAATTTATAACACTTGATTCAAAACACTTTCATATCAAATCCAAAATCAACTACATTTCAAATATATTTTTCTCTGGTCATCAAATATCAAATGGTGCCCAGTTATGTGGGACTTTCAAATGGGTGGCTAGCCGCAAATTGTTCCTTTTAAGGTGGACGGAACCAAACACTACTAGTACTAGTAACCTCTAACCAAACCCCTAGAGGCTGGGGTTCAAATCAATTACATTCCCCACCAGGAAAATGTAAAGGTCAACTATTATTATATCCTGCTGATTATGGTCGAATAGTGTCAACTATTATATTCCGTTGACAAGGCCGAATACATCAACTATTATCTCCGCTGATTGTGGCCAAACTAACTGTAGTCAAATATTTCATTCAAAATTTCAAATTACAAAACATCATTCCACATTTTCTTTCTGCAAAACAAATCTCAAGTACAATCATACAAACTACTTTCTCTTGATCCATGCATGTTCAAATAATAAACAAGTAAAACTTTTCATAAACCAAGATTATATAATTCAGTTTAAACAATTTTCATCCTCAAATGAAGTAAAACAAACAATTTTCTTTTAAAGACTCCATTAATATCCCTTACATCGCATATTATATATAAAATAATAATTTTTTCTTAAAGCTTATTAGAATTCCTTACCTCAAAGGAGTACTCTAAAGCTTTGAAAGAGCTAATCCGAAGAATTTCATCTCAATGAAATATTTCTCTTAGAGAAATTTGTTCTTTAAACCCTAGATCCAAAGTCGATCGCCCTCTGAATTCTACTCAAATTTGTAGAGAAACTCAAAGAAGAATAGAAAGGATTTCCTTCTTTTTATTCCACTTATACTAGGTATCTGCCAGGAAAATTACCTTACTCCCTTCATTAATTAATTAATTAATTAATTACTAATTGAATTACCATTATTATTTTCATAACGCCCTTTCATTAAAGTACTAATTAATTATTACCATTATTATTTTCATAACGCTCTTTCATTAAAGTAATTAATTAATTAATAATTGAATTACCATTATTATTTTCATAACGTCTAATTGAATTATCATTATTTCCATAACGTCTAATTCAATTATCATTATTATTTTCATAACGTATGCCTATAAAAATTCCTGTCATTATTATTTTCCGTAACTTATACCTATACAAATTCCTGTCATTATTATTTTCCCTATCTTATACCTATACAAATTCCTGGGTGTTACATAGGCTCGGGTCAGCATCGACCGTGATGGTCGTGGGTGTGCAGAACTTCACCGCACGCTGACGCACTCCTGGCCAACCCGCTCTCTATCTGGTGTGGGTGCCCTTCGCTGCCTGTCGTGGTCCTTGATGACCTCGGACACAGATAGCTAAATGTACTAGTACACTATATAGACAACAAATCAAAATTTCAAGTTCATTTACTAACTCATTATAATCCGCATGATAATCCATGTAATATTTAACTCACAATTTAATGCATATTCATAATATGTTGAATTCAAGTACTATAACTTTATGCTTAGCTTATGCAATCAATGAAAACATAACTCAAATCTGAAGAATGATGTAACATTAATAACTTCATGCCTTAAGGCATAACTAATACACAATTTGTGCGAAGAATTAATTCAACCGAACGAGAACCCGTTTCGATACCAACTTGACAAGACCCTTCCGCACTTATCTAAACTTCTTGTCTAGAGAATCCCTGCTTGCACTTTCAATCCACTCCGAATCCGACTCGTTGGATCAAGAAACTGAGAAGTGAACCCTAACTTTCTATAACCTACTTAATTGCTTAACCTCAAAATTAAATTTTCTTTAATTAGTTGGGAGTGATAAAATTTCCCAGTAACTTTTTGCTTTCAAATATCTTTATAAATTGAAAGATAACTACCAGATTTTTGATAAACCAAAATTTAATTGCCAAGAAATTTATACTTCTACTAAACCTCAATTCCTCCCAACTTCTTTTATTCCTAAACATGTACACCATACTATATTTCCACCAACATGCTACACACTCAATTTTCAATTTATAAATACAAACTACAAAATTAAGTAGAATATACCTAGATGCATCATATATACGAAATGCATGGATATTTACAAATATACAATTTCAAAATCCAAATATATGTCGTTTCAATTACATATCCATCTCATACTTAAATTTACATCATAGTCATAAATCGCCCACCTATATAGACAACAAATGATGACGTCCCGTCGTCCATGAGAAGAAAATAATGGAATATAAATAGCTACAAAATGAAATAAACAAGTTAGTGCAACGAAGATATATATCACATACACTAACATGACAATTTATCATTTGTTTTATGATTTCTTTCAAAAAAAAAACCTCATGTATTCCTTTAATTATTTTAACCATCACGCAGATTTAAAATAACGCCAACGTGAAGCTTACTAAGTCATCTAATCCATCACGTTATTGAATTTGGTCATATCGCATCGGCACTAAAGCTTATCAATGAAAGCAACTAGCTACAATACTAATTCCCATCGTGATTCAATTGTAGTGCTAAAAACTCTGGGCAACTATGAGCGGAATTTACTGCATCGGCCACGTAGTGCCAACCATACAAATAGCCAACTACGCATGGAATTGTCTCCGTGATCGCAACGTAGTGCTTATACTTATGAAACCGAGCAACCACGGACGAAATTCTTTCGCATCGTCGATAGTGCTAATTTTTCTTTATTGTGAGCGACTATGGACGGAATTTATGTCACATAACGCTAAATCTCATTATATCTTTTAAGGAATATATGGGTTTTAAAACTACATTTTACTTAGTGTCAAAAGCACAAGTCTAACTTTCGCTTTTGAAACTTCTTAAAACTCTCTTTCACATATTTTCTTTTAGATTACTTAACTACCATATTCATTTACTAACATCAACCAATTACATAAAATCGAAAGGATCTTAAGTGTGGCTTAACCATTTACTCTGAAGCCTGGGCTACCCTTCACAAGCTTCTCTACGAGGCTCGTGGATGTCGCTCCCATGCCCGTCACCTACACAATATTCCTCATCATTACTAGTGACAAAAAAAAAAAAATTTTAATTCTCAACTATAAGGTCAAGAATCTCAATTAAGACCATTTTTCTCTATATATCCTCCTAACTTGTTTCTATCAACTGAGACTCTCTCTAATCTCCGATTTTTATAAAAGTTTTAGTTTTTGACCCTTAGGGATCAAATTTAATGTGGTCCGTTTAATTTCTGAAGGCTTGAAACGAAAAATTATATTTTTACCAAACGACAGCCCATAAACAGCAGGTGGTAGCACGCCACTGGGCTCCGCTTCCTTCAGCATTCTTCCTACGGTTCATACTTATATCACCTTCAGTCACACTCAAATTGCCTTTTCTTTCTTCACTCATTTAGAAACTATGGTTCTAAAATTTCTCCAATTGGAATCACCCAATTTGATCACCAAACCTGCTATTATTTTATATCTAGGATTACTCAAATTGGAGTAAAACAGACCGCATACTCCACTTGAAATATTTCCTGGTCACTCAAGAAAATCGCTTTGAACTTCCTCTGCAGATAACTTATTCCCTAGAAGTCTATTTTCACCAGAATTTAGAACTCATCTAATTTTGAATGAGGAACTCCACTTATGACCAAAGCACTACAACCATGGGCCCAAAATGTAGCAAAATCAAGTGAGCTACACGAGTACACCTTTCGCTCCATATTCGGGAGCCTGCTTAAGCACGGTTTCTCGGGTCCTCTCTATAAATTTGTATCCCTATCTATTATGGTTCTTACTAAATTAGAATCAATTCATTTGGATTATTCAACTTAATTTTTAGTAGCCAAACAGGTGCGGGGTTTTACAAAAATTTTGACAAGAATCTCCTTTAAAAACCCAACATTCTCCTTTGTTTTTTTTTTTTCAACCAATCCTCAAAACCGTAAGACCCCAATAATCAACATGAAAGTCATTCAAAACTACCCATAATATTCTGTATTGGTGGTTTGGAACTCTATACAACAAAACCCTAGGTGAAAATCTTATGAATTCACCCAAAGGTCCACCAATTCTTCTAAACATCATATAATTTGATGATTCCATGTTTATTTTCCACCAATTGGGGTTTTACTCATAACCTTAACAAATTCAAAGGTTTGTGTGACCTTTGCATAAAAACTCAGACCAAAGGAGCAACTAATCTCCATACCAAACCTTAAGAATTCACCTCTACTCATGATTCCAAGGCAAACACATACATTGAATTTTTGGTCTTCTCCTTCTTCTTTCCTCCCTTCTTCCTCTTCCTTGCTATTCTTTCCTCTATTCTCCTCCTCCTAATGTCATTTCAACCACTGAGACCAAAATATGATTTTTGGTTTGTCTCATGGCTATTTATAGCCTCAAAATTCCTCCTAAATTTGCAAGTTGGTCCTTAATTCTTTAATATTGCAATTGTAACTTGTTTTATTTCTATCAGGCCTATCTCTACTTGTTTTATGACTTACATGTCCTTTATGGTCAATTACAATTGTACCCTTGCACTAACACCAAAAATCCGGGTTCCATAATTTATCATTTCCTAATTTCTTCTCCAAAATATTACAATGGGACACTATGCTCTTTATACGCCCACAAAGATTGCCATGTATCGTATACTCTCTCGACGGGCGCATAACTAATTTAGTCATCAACCTTAAATTGATAATTCTCTAACGCCATGAGATTCAATTAATCTAATAGAGATTTATTTTACTCTCTAATCCATCTTTAACACTAAGAGGTTATAGATCAAACTGGTGGGTTTACACACTCAATGTCGGGCCACCTTCAGACATCTATCAAGGCAGCCTCCAATGTTAAGAAAGGTCTTCCCAAAGAATGTGCTGAACTCTGGGTGTATCTTCTCCATCCGCATGATAACAAAATCCACCTGGAAGATGAATCTCCCAACCTGATGCAAGGCAGATCTTCATGAATACCTTCCGGGTTGTGCCATTGATCTATCACCACTTGCAATGTAATCATGGTCGTGTTCCTCAAATTAAGTCTCTGCACAACCGATGAGTATCAAATTTATACGCGCTTAATCACATAAAGCTTTCTTGAATTCATATTTCCCTATTGAGAAGGGAATGGTGAAACTGCCAAAGTCCTTCATTTTTGCTTCGAGCTTTGTTGACAGAACGTGACCGCAGTGCAAGCAAATAAGTTCTCACTATTCTCCTCGCCGATCTTCCTTTTCGTCGCATCTCTTTCTGCATCTTTGCATAAATGTAGTATCTGGTCGATCACCTCTGCAAATGGGATATTGATTTCTATTTTCTTGAAAAATGTCCAAGAATTTAGAAAACCGCTTCTCTCTTCTTGCCTCTCCTCAAGTCTCTCGTGGAAATGGTAATCGAAGGTATAAGCCGGTACGCCTTCCTTCGCTCAAGCCATTACTTCCTTTCTCGGCTGTTCAATCTCGTGTGCTCTTTCCTCTCCTTCCTTCTCTTCCAGCCTCTTTTTGTTCGTCTAGTCTCTTCTTTCCTTTCTTTCCTTCTATTGTTGCTCAAATCCTTCCCACTTCTTAACTGAATTGCCATGCAGTCTTTTGGATTCTTTTGAGTGTCACTAGGAATGCACCCTCCGCCTCCGATTTGGTATATTTAGTGGCCATTCACTTGTGTCTCCAAGCTTTTTCAACGAGGCACTTCAGATTCTTCCGAAACACTGAGTATCAGCAATTTGAAAGCTTCCAAGTCGGCTTTATGTTCATGGAATTGTAATAGCCTCTGTTGTCTCCCAGAACTATAGCATTTGTTCTTCAAATGGTTAAGTCCTCCTTCGACTTCGATACTCATTCGCCTTCACCCTCGAGGCCGCGCCGGAACTCGTGGCTGGGCTGGAGGTCCTTGTTGAGATCTTCATTCATGCCTGGCCTTATAATGCCCCTCCACCATGCGAGTAAAATTTTCATGGTTCCTCGTAAAGGCCGGATCAGAATGTGGGCAAGTTAGGATTTGGCTTGAAATGGTAATTTCTCGTCAATTCACGATTCTTAACCTCCTCACCATAAGACCTTCTTCTGTTGGTACATCGTAACTTCTTCCTTTATGGTTCTTCCACTCGCTCCTATTTCATGAGCAGAGTGCATTTTTCTCTCCTGTTTGTCCATCCTATACATTATGACATCTAACTTTGCCTCCATGGCTGTCATTTTGCTCAACTCCATGACCCCTTTTCCTCTGCTGTTACCCCTTGAAAACTCAAATGGAGCTTTCATATTGCATTTGGCCAGGTCTTCTATCAGATCTCTAGTCTCTTCAGCACTTTTTCGTTTGAATGCTCCACAGCAGGAAGCATCTATAATGCCCTTAGATGTATCATTTAAGGCATGGTACACTATATCCATCCAGCTTTTAAATCAATCTTATGTGCATAGGGCACCTCTTCAGCAACCTCTTGAATCTTTCCCAGGCTACATATAGGCTCTCATCTTCCCCTTGTTGAAATACTATTATCTCTCTTCTTCTCTCTGAGGTGAGAGATGGGGGAAAGAACCTGCCCAAGTATGCTTCTACCAACTCTTCCCAAGTATCAACTAAACCATATGGTAATGATTCATACCATGTGGCTGCTATATCTCTCAAAGAAAATGGGAAGAGATGCAACTTTATCACCTCTGGTCTCACACCATTCAGCTTCACTGTATTTTCCATCCTGAGAAATCTTCCTGTGTGCGCTTCTGTAATTCCTTCTAAAGCTGGGTGACCAGTTGAACTCGATGCCGCACTATCAGACCTCCGGCGTCGGCTTTAGTCTCGGTTATTTACAGATCCACAAGAGGGTCAGTCTGATTGCAGAATACTCTTCCTGAATAATAGGCCTCCAGAAATCCTCCATTGTGTCAGTAATAGGAGGTCTTCTGGCTGCTGTCCTCTGTTCCTCTGTCTGGTCATGTCTCTATCCGCTATAGCCGGCGCTTTCTCTGGCTTCCTTTTTGTCTTTCTAAGCTTCCGAGTGTTCTTTCCAATCTGTCTCGCCGGAATCGTGTCGTAATCCTGCTTCCATGCATTAAAGGATTTCGAAATCAAACACACTCGTATTAATAGGATTAGTCAAATCCAAAAAAAATTGTTTTCAACATGGCTTGTTGTAAAGATTATGGCTGATGAAGCATCGCTTGAAAAGCTATTTTCGTTTTTCTTTTTTGGCAAAATGTCCAAATTAGCATTTCCTCTTTGTCAGAATATCGATCTATTTAATTCTTTCAATCCCCGGCAACCACTTACAAAAAACTTGTTTGCCTTTTGCTACAGACTAAACCCTCAAATTAACATAGTTACAAGAGCCTTACACTTCTCGTATCCATGTCATTTTCGATAAGTTTGCTGATAAAATAATTTTCTCTTAATGTTAATGATTTAAAGGTAAGGGTCAAGTCTATGACACTGCAAGTGCACAGGTCATACATGTAGTAAAATCTGAATGTAAGTCCAGGTATCATTCCCACAAAGATTGGTAACGAATTAAAGATCAACTACCCCAACTACTAAAATTCCATACTATTTGGACTAAGAACTCATAGTGAAAGTTTTATCTAAACAACAAAAATTAAAATTCTATGCTATTGAATCTTGTCAAATTAAGCTAAAACAAAAATAAATGAATAAAAATAAATTGTATCTATAAGAATGGATTGAATCAAGCTTCTCGAGAACGAACTATCAAGAAATATACAATGAAACAAATAATTCCAACACTAAAGTACATTACCCTGGCCTTCTACGTACGGATCCGGGTTTTGTCCAAGATTTCCAATTGCTTGAATCGATTTCTCCATAATTCACTGTTAGATATCCTTGCTTCTCTCAAGACAAGATCAACCACACCGTATTCCAAATTCTCTTGCAAGATCCGTATTTTCTCACTTCACACCCATTTCCTTTGACAAGAAATCTTTGCTTTTCCTTCTCAGGATTTTCGCAAAGCTTCTACCACTTAATTGGTGGCTCATCTCCAGATCTGGGTTCGTCCCTCTTCCTTGATTAGATCTGGGTTAACACGTGGGTTAGAACTACCTTAGATTAAGGTGAACTCTCCTGACATTTATGTTGTTAAATACACCCTCCAACTTCACTCATGGTGGAATGGGATTGACAAATGAACTCCCTTAGCCAGCAGTTCATCACCTAGAGTCAAACATACCCAAAAAAGAATTCTCACTCAAAGAATCTCCGTCAGGTTTCACGTGGCATTCCTAATATTGCAGTAAAGATACATTCCCTCTAATCGGGTATTAGGTACTACTATTTGGGAACTTTACACCACAAACGACACCAAATAAGTAAATTCAAACCCAAATTAGCTTATCCATTTAGCAGAGACTCAGAATTAAACGTAAATCAATTCAATAGCTGCGCTTGATTACTGCATTGCTTAATTAAGAAATGGAGTTAATCGATCACGCATAAATCACTCGCAATTGCAATAAACTGAGAAGAAATGAATTTGATAATTGTCTAGGATTTCATAAATTTTCAGGCAATAATTCTAGAAAATAACAGAAATAAAACTAGCTCTACTGTCGCACAGCCAGATTCAAATCTAGAAAAGAAATAAACTAAAAATAAAGAAGAGAAATAAAATCTACTCTAAACTATACACTGAGTTCCTCTCCTTTCCCCCCTTTTTCGGGTAGTGAAGACGGAAGCTACTTTACTATTCTAAAACTGTCTATTTACATCAGAAAGGAATTGGTCGAACCCCAAAAGCTCCGTGGATTTCCCAAAGAAAAGCCCACCATCGGGTCCCATATGTCGCGACCTCAGTTGGATGTCACGGGACATGGATTTCTCTGATTGCCCGTGATCAGCCGCGACTCTTGTTTCGGCTTAAACCAGTTTTCTGGTAACCTGGGCTTTGATCCATGGTCACTTACATCGCTTAGAAGCGCACCTTATTTGCTCAGTGTTTCCCAGCGTTGTTGATGTCGCACCAGCTCTGCTGCTATAAGATCATTGCCTTCTCTTCTTCCAAATTTTCCAGCTGCAACAAGAATTTTAGGTTGCTACTACCTTTCTGTTTGTATGATGATTTCATGTTGTGACTTTGATTTCTTGGTCGCGATTGTGTTGGTGGTCTTCACTTCATAGGTTTCACTTTATGTCGCGAATTTACAGTGATGTCATGAATTCTCGGCCGCCCATTTCTTTCTTCCGGTCGCAACCTCGCCTCTTTTGTTGCAAACCAAATTTCCTCATTCCCACCTTGATTCTAGGTCGCGACCTCAAGGTGGTGTCGCAACCTCATGTTGCTCTTTTTCTGATTGCATGTAGTCCCAATTGCTCAAAAGTAGTTGCGACCTTGATTTATTATGCTCATCTCTTCTTTAGGTCGCGACCTAAACGAGTGACGCGACATCAAGCCGGGATCCTGATTTGTAATGGTCGCAACTCCGCTGCAAGGGCTTTCTGCCATTTTTAGGTTTTAATTTTCAAACTCTATTTTTGGTTGCAACTTAAATCTTCCTGTTTTTATGTCATGGCTGCATCGAGTGGTGGACGCATTACGAAATGGAGCTTTCATTTAAAACTAGTTGCAACCTTTGTTCTCTTTGCAAAGACTTCTCGTGGCTTCATAGACGAACCTTGTCGCGACTCGAGTGATGTCGCGATCTCAGTTGTATTCAGTTGGTGTCGCAACATCAAAGTGATGTCGCGATATGGATTTCTTGATAATATTGCCTTAGTCCCGACCATATTTCTTTGTGGTCGCGACTTTCTCTTCAAGTAACGATCACCCCTTTTAGACTTCCATTTCTCCTCAAAGTCAATTTGGTGGGATGTTTGACTGATCGATCGACAACTAAGCTCTGTCGCAACCCGATTTTCAGCTGCACTTCACCACAGAACCGGTTTATTCCCCCGATTTTTGCTGAGATTTTATCTTTGTCAGATTTTCCCGCAAATGAAATTTAGTAAAATATCCACATTTCGTTAGAAACAAATCAACATTTATCTCAGAATATACAAGAAAATGGGATTAAAAATCTAATGAGTTTTGACTCATCAGAGATGAAGAGATTATTGTTATGATGATCTTCATCCAGAACTACATATGACTCCGTGAGTTTCGACCAACGCATGGGGTTAGCCATGGGTCATAAATGAGTATTTGTATCGAGAGAGCAATTAGCTGATCTGATGAGATTGTTATCATATTGGCGGATTGAGATTTGGCTCGAGAGGTTTTATAGAGCATATATCATGAGTTGTCACATGATTTTAGAGGATTTGACATTGCTACATTGGTGAGTACTGATCTTTATTATTGACCATGTGTAATCTCGAGAACATGATGTATGATGTTGTGGTCAAAGGGTGGGTGGCCATCGTTCCATGAGCCTTTTACCTTATCCCAAACACATTTAAAGTTATCTGTTGCTAGCCTATTAAGCCTCACATGGATGTTATAGCCTTTTCTTTCATCACCTCATTTATCTTTACACCGGGTTGGGGGTTCCATGATGTATGGATCCTTTGACAAAGATCTTCATGAGCTTCTGACCCCGATTGCATATATCAGGATTCACTTCATTCTTTGCTACCAGGATCTTCCCATTTTAACATCATCATTAGTATCCTATCCCCTTTCTTTCTCATAAAAACATTTCTACTTCACGATGATTTGTTTTCTCTTTTCCCTTGGAGTGGTGGTCTTCTACATGTCTTTCATTTCCACCCCTGGGTCAATCCACCATTCGGTTATGAGAGATTATCTTGTCAATGAGGATTTGTGGCTACATTGATGTGTGAGGTGATTTCATTCATGTGGTTGTATATTATATATCAGTCATTGTTGATTTGAGTATATGTAAAAAAAGAGAAATAAAAAAAGAGAAAAAAAGGAAAAAATAAAAGAAAAAAGAAAAATAAAAAAAATCGTTTATATATCCCATCATACATTCTTATTGGGGCATGTGTATGGAAGTGACATCTCACTACATTGAGTATATATGATGGTGAGAGTTCGTATGTGAGCTGTCTTCCGAGTTAGATTGCACAACATTTGAGAGAGGCATGTGACCTCATTTTATGATATCTAGATCATTGTCCATCCATCACACCATCCATTTCAGTTGTAACTTCCCTTCATTCTATGATGTGAGGTGACATCACCCACTCCCACTTTTGTGCTTTTTCTTGTTGACCTCCATTTCATTACCTTTATCGATTTAACCATATCCAAGTTCTTTCCCTTTCCTACCCCACTTCGCACTCACGCGTATCTTTATCGTTCACATATCGTTTTTATTCATCCTATTGACATGTGATACTTCACTACCCACTATTTTGTGTTCTCACATGCGTGCTCTGGTTCTTGAATCATGAAGCTTCTATACATCAAGTACATGCAATAGGGTTTTGCTATCATTTTCCCATTGGGATTTTGAGTGTCCACTTCCTTATTTTGTGGTACCTACACCGAGCATACACACGGTTCCAGCCATAAGACCATCTCTAAGGCCAAGGATGTTGAATATTATGTTCGAGGCTACACATGGACGATATTCGAGGTTGGTTGGAGATATTTTGGAGCATGATGAATGAGGAGGTTCGATGATGATTATAAACTTGGAAGTTGTCCCTATTTTGATTGATGGATTATGAGATATTTTTACATTGGGACATGACTACTTTGGAGGTCATTTTTATCAGATATGTACTTACTCGATACTAAGGCTTACTCATCCTATTGTTGGTGGATCCTTGAGATGGTCTATACTGGAGCATAGCCCTCTTTTCTTTGGATGATGGATCTTGAGAGATTCCTATATAGGACTATAGTCACTTTTGAGAGCACACTAATCAGAGATGCAGTTGTTTTATATGTTACTAGAGCATAGCCACCTCATCAGTTTGATTCATCGATGTAGTGAGTGATCATTTGATTGAGGATTTTTTATGCATTGTGGATATGATGTCACATGAGATTTAGTCTTTTCGACATAGATCTTGGATACCTACCTATCTTTCATCCCATACCTTGAAATTTCTTTCTAGATATCCTCTTATTTATACATATTTTACTTAACCCTATCCTCCATTTTCTTTGACTTACCCATTTCACCATGATTTATGATTTGCTCATTTGATTAGGGAAGGATGTGGTTCAGTTTTGAGTTTTACAACCGAGCCTTCAACTTTATTAGTCTTTATGTTCAACACCTTCTATGATGGCACAACCTAGCAGATTGTTGACTTATTTGTGATGACGTCTCCTTTTTGGCAATTAGCATGTTCAGTGTTGGTTACTTTTATTATGATTACTAGTTGGTTTTATCTGGTTGGCATGCCTTGATGCATGGTCTTGTCTGGCATTCTTGAGATTTGCACTTTCATTATGTGATCGATGAGTATACTCTAGAGTATCGACAGTTTTGGACACATTATTTCAAGATTTCGTCATCATCTCATACTAGGGGCATACCCCTTCCATTGATGTTATCAAATCTTTAGTAGCTTTCGTAGCCTTTTGATCAAGTTGTTGACTAATGAGAGATGTGTAATAGAATATACCCTTTGCTTTTCTTTCCTTTTGGAGCCCAAAACTTCATTGATCCATTTTTTTATATAAGCCTTAAACCTGTCGAGCCCGAGCTCAAATTCTCGAGCCATTTTATTTCCTTTTTGAGTTTGAAGCTCGCTTTCTCGCTTTTTCTAGTTTTTTAGGCCCTGAGCCTTGTCGAGCCTTGAGCTCTCAACCTTGAGCTATTTTATTTCCCAGGCCTGGGCCTCAAGTCGCTTTTCCCTTTGTGCCCCGAGCCCATTGAGTTCCCAGCCTCAACCCTTAAGTTGTTTTATTTTTAAGAGCCAGAGCTGTTTTTCTTTCTCACTTTTTCATTTTGCACCTGAGCCTTAAGTCTGGCCTTGGGAGCTCTAAGGTTAACTATTTTATTTCCTTTTTCAACCTAGAGCTCGATTTTATCGCTCTTTCTTTTTAGTTCCAGCCTTGGTTGAGAGCCTGTCTCTACCATGAGTTGTTTCATTTCTTTTTTGAGCCCAGAGCTCGTTTTTCTCGCTTTTTCCTTTCTCAGGCACTTAGCCTTATCGAGCCTTGAGCTCTCAACCTTGAGCTATTTTATTTCAGTTCTGACTGCTTTCTTCTGCTTCTTCCATTTTAGTCTGAGCCTCTGCTTCGAGCCCTGAGCTCTCAGCCTTGAGCTATTTTATTTCTTTTTCGAATCAGGAGCTCGCTTTTCTCGCTTTTTCCTTTTTAGGCCCTGAGCCTTGTCGAGCCTTGAGCTCTCAGCCTTGAGCTGCTTTATTTCCTTTTCAACTCGGGAGTCATCTTTGTTTTTTTATTCCCGATCCTTGTGTTAAGCCCTCGAGCCTCAAATATTAATTTATTTTTCGAGCCCCAGGCTCGCTTTTGTTTTTTGTTTTGCTTTAGCCTAGAGTATTGTCGAGCCCAGAAGCTCCTCGCCCCAGTTGTTATTTCATTTTCTGCTCGTGATCTCTTTCTTTCTTTTTTTTCTTTTAGGCCCTAAGCCTGTTTGTGCCCCTGATCTCTATCCCAAGCTCTTTTACTTTCGAGCCTGCATTTTTCCTTTTTAGGCCTCAAGCCTGCTTGAGCTCCAAATTATTTTGTTTCCTTCTCCACCTTGAGTCTTTTCCATTTTGTCCTTTGAGCTACAAGCCTGCAGCCCAAGCTCCCAGTTTGTTTTATTTCTTGAGCCTTGTCACTTTTACCTTTTGTACCTAGCCTGCCAGCAGCCCTGGTTTCTCTCAACTGGCCTTATTTTATTTATTTACTCAACCCGCTTCTCATGCTTCCTTAGAATCTCAGCCTTATTTCAGGCTTGAGCTCCTAGCCCGAAGCATTTTATTTCCTCAGCCTGTGAGCCTCACATTTTCCTTTTTTATGCCCTAACCCTTGTCGAGTCCTGAACTCGTAGCCCTAAGATGTTTTATTTCCTTTTGGCGATTAGAGCTCTCTTTTCTCGCTTTTTTATTTTTTAGGCCTTGAGCCTGTCGAGCCCTAAGCTCTTAGCCTAGAACTTTTTTTATTTCTTTTTCGAACCTGGAGCTTGCTTTTTCCTTTTTATTAGGCCCTGAGCCTTATCAAGCCTTATGCTCTCCACCTTTAGTTGTTTTATTTCCTTTTAAAGTCTAGAGCTAGCTTTTCCTTTCTTTAAGCCTTGAGCCTTGTTGAGCACTGAGCCGTGAAGCCTCAGTCATTTGCCTCCATTCGGGTTTCAGAGCTCGCTTTATCTCACTTTTCATTTTAGCGCTAAGCCTTTGCTTCACTCAGCTCTAGTCCCAGCCATTTTGCTTTCCAGCCTAAGCCTGTGCCTAAGCCTGAGCTGCTTCTCTTTTTCCAGCCCGGAGCTCTCTTTTCTCACTTTGTCATTTCTAGGCCCCGAGCCTGCCTTAGCCCTCAACTCTCAACCCCGAAATGCTTTTTTTATTTCCTTTAGTTCAAGTTTCTCATTTTCTAGCCATACTCGATAATCCTTGGAGCTTCAACCCCAGCCGTTTTATTTTTCTTTATCTATAGCCTTTCTTCCTCACTTTTTCATATTTAGACCTCGAGCCTTGTTGAGCCTTGAACTCTTAGCCTTGAGCTATTTTATTTTTCTCGAGTCAGAGTCACTTTTCTCTTTTTTATGCTATTTGAGTATCTCAGGCTCACTTTTGTTATTTTATTCATTTTCAAGGTTTGTTTTGTTTTCCATTTTTCCTTTGTAGTTTTAAGCCTTTTTCAAGCCTTGAGCTCTCGGCCCGGAACTGTTTTATTTCTTTTTCAAACCCAGAGCTCACCTTTTCGTCTTTTTTTTTTAGGCCCTAAGCCTTGTCGAGCCTTATGCTCTCAACCTTAAGTTGTTTTATTTCTTTTCAGTTTAAGCTCATTTTTCCTTTAAAACCTTAAGCCAAAGCAGCCTTGAGTTTTAGCCTTGAGCTGTTTTATTTCCTTTTGGAGCCCAGAGCTCGCTTTTCTCGCTTTTTTCTTTTTAGGCCCTAAGCCTTGTTGAGCATTAAGCTCTCAACCATGAGTTGTTTTATTTCATTTTCGAGCCTAAAGCACACTTTTCTCGCTTTTTCCTTTTTTTAGGCCTTGAGCCTTTTCGAGCCCTAAGCTCTCAACCTTGAGCTTTTTTATTTCTATTTCCTAGACCCGTAGTTCTATTTTTCTCATTTTTCCTTTCTAGGCCCTAAGCCTATCGTTTCCTGAGTTGTTTTATTCATTTTCAGGCTCAAGCTTCATTTTTCTTTTCTTCATTTTTTTTAGGCCATGAGCCTTGTTTAGCCTAAGCCTCAACCCCTTAGCCTTGCTATTTCTTTTGAACCCGTATCGCTTTTTCGCTTTCCTTTTTATCCTTAACCCATCGATCCTCAGCTCAGTCCTGGGCTTATCATTTCTTCTGGCCCAGCTCACTTTTCTCGCTTTTTCCTTTTAAACATATCTGTTCCCAAATGTTTATTTCTTTTCTGTTCAAAGCTCTGCTTTCTTTCTCACTTTTTCCTTTTTTCAAGCCCTAAGCCTTGTCAAGTCCTGAGTTGTTTTATTTCCGTTTCGAGCCTAGAGCTCGCTTTTTTTTCTTCCCTTTTTTAGGCCTTGAACCTTATCAAGCCCCTACTTTCCCCAAACTTGAGTTGTTGTCTTTTCTCGGAAATGAGCCCCACTTTCTCATTTTTTCCTTAGCCCTAAGCCTGCCTCCAACTCCGATCGTTTTGATTTTTCTGAGTTCAAGCCCCTTGCTTTTTTCCTCTTTAAGCCCCTGCTTGTAGGCCATGTAGTTTTTTCTTTCCTTGAGCCTATAGAGTTCGCTTTCTCACTTTTTATTCTTGCACCTCGAGCTCCTCGTCGAGCTCTAAGCTGTCACTTTCTTCTTTTCTAGCTGGACTTCTTTACCTTTTCACTCTAGGTCTCGAGCTACGAGTCTGACTTTAGCTTTGAGCGCTTTATTTATTTTTCTCAGCTCGAAGCCTCCTTTTTTCTTTAAGCTCGCAGCCTGTCGAGCCTAGAGCTCACAACTCTTAGTTGTTTTATTTTGTTTTTAACCTTGGATCTTACTTATCTCACTTTTTTCTTTTTAGGCCTTGAGCCTTGTCAAGCCCTAAGCTGTTTTATTTTCTTTTCAAGCCTGGAGCTCGCTTTTCCTTTTTAGGCCCTAAGCCTTGAGCTTTAAGCCCTTAGCTATTTTATTACCTTTTCCAGCCCGAAGTTCACTTTTCTTACTTTGTCCTTTTTAGGCTCTGAGCCTTGTCGAGCCCAATGCTCTCACCCTTGAGCTATTTTATTTCCTTGTCAAGCTCAGAGCTCGCTTTTTCCTTTTTTTAGGCCCTTAGTCTTGTTACGCCCTAAGATCTCAACACTTAGTTGTTTTATTTTCTTTTCTAGCCCGAAGCTCGCTTTCCTCTCTTTTTCCTTTTTAGGCCCTGAGCCTTGCCGAGGCTTAAGCTCTTAGCCCTGAGCTATTTTATTTTCATTTTCCAGCTCGAAGCTCGCTTTTTCCTTTTTTATGCCCTATTTCATTGAGTCCCGAGCCTTTATCACTTAGCCTTTATTTCATTTTCGTGTGAGGCCTGAGCTTGCTTCTTTCACTTTTTCCTTTTTTACGCCTGATGCCTTTGTCAAGCCCTCGAGCTCAAACCCTGTAATCCACTATTCTTTTTGAGCCCAAAGCTCGCTTTTTCCTTTTTGCTTAGGCCTTGAGCCTTGTCGAGCCTTATGCTCTCAACCGTGAGCTATTTTATATCTTTTTCGAGTCTATAGCTCAATTTTCCTTTTTTTTAGGCCTTGAGCCTTGTTGAGTCCTAAGCTCTAAGTTCTAAGCTATTTTATTTCATTTTGAGCCCGAACTCGCTTATCTCACTTTTTTCTTTTAAGCCTCGAGCCTTGTACCCAGCCCTTAAGCTCTCACTCAAGCATTTGATTTCCTTCGTTTGGAGCTTGCTTTTCCTTTTTAAGCCTCGAGACTTGTTGAGCCCTAAGCTCTAAGCCCTTAGCTGTTTTATTTCCTTTTCTCGCTTGGAGCTCACTTTTTCACAATTTTTCCCTTTTTAGGCCTTGAGCCTTGTTGAGCCCTAAGCTCTCAGTTTTGAGTTGTTTTATTTCCTTTTCGAACTCGTAGCTCGCTTTTTCCCTTTTTAGGCCTTTAGCCTTGTTAAGCCCTGAGTTCTCAACCCTTAATTGTTTTATTTTCTTTTCAAGCCTAGCTTCAGCCCTAAAGCTCTAGCCTGAAAGCTATTGTATTTCCTTTTCGAGCTCCTAGTCTCAATTTTTCCTTTTTTATGCCTTGTCGCTTTATTTCTCTCTTGGAGGTCGTGGGCCTGCTTTTCTTACTTTTTTTTCTTTTTAGGCTCAGCCTGCCGAAATCTTTAAGCTCGCCGGAACTGTTTTATTTATTGTCTCTGAGCCTGTGCTATCTTTTCCTTCTTTTTAGGCTCCCCAGCCTCTACCGAGCCTTATGCTCTCAACCTTGAGCTGTTTTATTTCATTTTCGAGTTTCAAGCTTGCTTTTGCTTTTTTTAGGCACTCAGCCTTGAGCTCTCAACCCTAAGCTGTTGTATTTCCTTTTGGAGCCCAAAGCTTGCTTTTCTTACTTTTTTCTTTTGCAGTTTAAGCCTTTGTCAGCTCTCGAAGCTATTTTGTTTCCTTTTCTTGAGCCCTCCGAAGCACGCTTTTTCGCTTCCTTTTGGGTCCTTGAGCCTTATCGATCCCTAAGCTCTCAACCTTGAGCTTTTTTATTTCCATTTTGAGCCCGAAGCTCACTTTTCTCATTTTTTCCTTTCTTAGGCCCTAAGCCTTGTCGATCCTTGAACTGTTTTATTTCCGTTTTGAGTCCGGAGCTCGCTTTTTCCTTTTTTAGGCCCTGAGCCTTGTTGAGCCTTGAGCTCTCAACCTTGAGTTGTTTTATTTCTTTTTCGAACTTGGACCTTGCTTTTCCTTTTTTTAGGCCCTCAACCTTGTTGAGTCCTAAGCTCTCAACCCCGAAATGTTTATTTCCTTTGAGTCTGGTCGCTTCGCTTTTCCTTTAAGTCCTTAGCCTTGTCGAGCCTTGAGCTCTCAGCCCTGAGCTATTTTATTTCCTTTTCAAGCCCAGAGCTTGATTTTCTTGCTTTTTCTCTTTTTAGGCCATGAGCCTTGTTGATCCTTGAGCTCTCAACCATAAGCTATTTTATTTCTTTTTCGAGCCCATAACTCACTTTTCTCGCTTTTTCCTTTTTTTAGGCCCTAAGCCTTGTCAAGCCCTAAGCTATTTTATTTTCGTTTCGAGCCTAGAGCTTGCTTTTTTTTTTTTTTCCTTTTTTCAGGACCTAAACCTTATCAAGCCCCAAGCTCTCGACCTTGAGCTGTTGTCTTTCCTTTTCGAGCTTGGAGCTCGCTTTCTCACTTTTTCCTTTTTTAGGTCTCGAGCCTTGTCGAGCCCTGAGCTGTTTTATTTCCTTTTCGAGCCCAAAGTTCCCTTTCTCGCTTTTTTCTCTCTTTAGACCCCGAGCTCTGTAGGGTCATGTGCTATTTTCTTCTCGAGCCCAGACTTCGCTTCTCGCTTTTCTTCTTAGCCTGAGCCCGTCGAGCTCTAAGTCGTTTCTTCTTTTCTATGCCTGTGCTCGCTTACCTTTCATTTCTAGGCCTTGAGCCATATCGAGCCTTGATCTATTAGCCCTGACCTATTTTATTTACTTTTCTGAGCTTGGAACTCGCTTTCTTGCTTTTTCCTTTTAAAGCTCAGCTTTGGTCGAGCAAGTGAGCTCTCTAACCCCGAGTCGCTTTCTTTTATAGCCTGTAGCTCAAGCTCCTCTCTTTTTTTTTTCATTTTCTTAGGCCTTATCCATGTGGAGTCTTGATTGCTTCCGTCCTTTTCCTCCATGTTGATAAAGCCATTTGGAGCACTTAGTAAATACCTTATAAGTTTCTCATAGGATTGGGCTTACCTGAGTTTTGTGCAATTGTCTTGTCTTAATCTTTAGTGCCTTCATGTGGTGAGTGTCGATCTCTCTATATGTGTATTTGTTTGTTTCTCTTTGGTGATCCAACTATCACTTAACTTCAATCACTGATTCTCTGATCACCTTTGGAAACCATTTAGGGGAGGTTTGGAGTTGCTTTGTGACTTTAGTGGCATGTTAGAATTTTTTTTCTTTTGTTGTTCTTTGTTAGAGTTTTTAGAGCTTCTTAGGTCGCCTCGGTTCTAGCGAGGTCTTGTCCTATGTGGATACTTTTGGGGTCTTCTTTGTTTTGAATAGAGTTTATCTCATTCACTCATTTTTCACATTCGCTTTGCTTCATTATTCTTGCTCGTTACACTTGTGAATTCTATCGAAGATGGGCATATTTGTAGACCCTGAATTTGAGCTCCCAGTCTTTGTTATTTATTTATTTATTTGATTTTGATTTGATATGATTTTAATTTATTAGTTTTTATTTTTTTTTTTTATTCTTTTTCTTTGTGAAAGGGTCATCCTTTCCTTAGGGGTTTTGGGGTTGGCTTTGGAGATCTGACATATTCATACTGAAGGACCACCATCAAAGAGGAAAGAGAGGCGATCATGAGGGGGTCGGAGAAGAAGCCACGGTAAAGACAGAAGAAGGAGATCAATGCAAAATATGAGACAAAAAGGGTTCAAGTATGCTACTGAGCTTCTTCCATTGTGAATATTTTTTGCTTTCACGTCATTTTCTAGGATCCTCTATCTTTTCAAGATTTTTTATTATTTATTTATTTTTATCTTATTATTTAACTTACTTCTTTAATAAGATATTTTATATTATTTAATGTGTATGTAGACTCTTTAGGTTTTCCATATATATATAATTTTTTTTCTAATATTATTAACATCATAGGTTTTCTTGTTTTACTTCTTTTTAAGGTTTCGTACATAGATTCTAGGTTTTCCATGTGCACTAACTTATTACTATCCTAGCTTTTACATTAATTTATTTAATAAATAATTATTGTATCAATCATCTCCATGTTGACCATTCACCCAGTTTTAGTTTCTGGATCCTTGCATTCTGATTATGTTTGGCATGTCATTTAGCCCTTATCTCTTTAATTATGATTAAGTTAATATCACCCTACATTTATATTTATTAAATTTATATTTATCAAATCTAAACATAAACATTTATATTTAAGTAAAATCTGAACATAAAAAATTAAAATATCTTTTCAGTCTTTCTTCTAACACTACGCTGGATTTCCTCTCTATAATTTATATTTATTTGCTAATTTGTTTTATTAAAATTTTTGCAATTTCCTTAATGCAATATATTATCTATTGTATTTTTATTTTTATTTTTTGTTACCAACTCATTAGTTTATTTGACTAAACTCTCTTAAACTTATTAGGTGTAACCCATTAGGTTCAACCCATTTACTCAGTCCACAAATTTATCCACCTTAAGTCTAGCACACATTTACTTTAGCTTCAACTCATTCTCATGTTTCAACCCACACGCTAGTCCAATGCATAAAAGTCTAACCTTCCATTTACTAATCAACCTATACAGTCTTATCGCATGTCACTCATTTCTACGTCATCACTGCTACATCACTTAGAAGTACACACCCTCAAAAAAATAATAGATCTCAAATACAACATGAGGTTTTGAACCTTATAACTCTATGTTGTAAGTAAGACTCTAAACCACCTTTTGCAAAACAATTTATCTTTTTATGTATTTTTTTGTAGTATTAACTATATTTTGATTATTTAGTTTTTTTTTTTAATTAAAAGTCTTTCTTTCAAACCATATCAAAATTATTCTCTCTCTAATTTCAAAAAAAGAAGAAGTTATTTCTAATTTCAAATAAAAAAATCATTTTCTTTAATTTATATAAAAGTAAAAGTTTCTTCATTAATTTCTAAAAATTGAGAATCTTTTATTCAACTTTTGAAATTCTAAAAATTGAGAATAATTTTCTTTTAACTTTAAAATTCAAAATTAATTTTCTTTTTTAATTTCAAAATTCAAAATAATTTTTTAATGTATAAAAAAATCATCTTCTTTAATTTATAAAAAAATCAAAATAATTTTCTTAACTTTTAAAATTAAAATCGTTTTACTTCTAAACAAATTAATTTTCTTGACTTTCAAAGGAATAAAAACAATTAATTTTCTTCAACTTCAAAACTTCAATTATTTTCTTTAAACTCAAAAGTCATTTTCTTTAATTTCAAAGTTTAAAATTTAATTTTTAATTTCTAAAAATTCATTAAAATTTATAACCAAAAAAAATTACTTTCTTTTAAATTTCCTAAATTCAAATATCATTTTTCAACTATCCATTTTCAAATATCCAAATTTCAAATCTCTTCTTTTTCAAAGTGACATTCTTATTTTCCGAATCCCAAATCAATTTTTTATTTTTCAAAATTATCATTTTCAACCTGATTTCAAAATTCTCAGAGCACATTTTTACTCTATAATTCCAATAAAATTAACCACATGAGTTACTTAAAGTAAAATAAATGCAGCTCCTTGTAAATGTGTCCAACATATATCCTCACAATATAATCTCCTGAGTTTAACAGAACCTTAATCTCTAATTTAACCATGAATGTTTCTATATATGTTATAGGGCTAACCCTATTTTCTATTGATAGCGCTCTCAATTCACCACCAGGTACATATTTCTCCTCTTTGACTTTTGTTATTTATTATATGTTTGATGTGCTCTTGTAGTATCATTGTTGTTTCTTCTTGGTATCTATTGTCTGATTAGTCAATCACTCTACTTGCCTTAACTTGATTATTAGAGACAAAATTTTTAGGGGATCAGAGGGGTGCTAAGGCTTTTTACCGTACCTTCCCAATAGGTAAACCTAACCCTCAAATATATACTCAGTTTTCACATACTTGTTTTTCCTATTATGAGTCACATTTAGGGTTTTCTTTCTTATTTTGTTTTCCCTTAAAAATAAATTAAGTGGCAACTCTAAAACCATTTTCAAAAATATACAAAAAACGAGTTTCATCTTTTAATGGGAAATGTATCATTGCCAAAATGCGGTGTCCACATAAGGTAGCTTCAATGCCTTGAAAAACACAAACTAAAGCTAATATAAATACCAAAAACAAGATCAACATGCAAATGATACTAAAATAACTAAAAATAAACTAAAGCAACCAATGGAAAGAAATCCTTATTTAGCCTGCGTTGCCTCCTAAGAAGCTGCTCCGTTTTTAAAGTCCAACTAGACTCCTTGGAGAAATTCGAGAGCTTTGCTTTGGCCTATCATCCATCATGGACAATACTCCCTCATCATCCTCATCATATGCAAGGATGAACTCCTCCACCTCCATAATGGGTGATATAAGCTCAAATGTCAACTCTTTGGTGGAGAGTGAGTTGGCCACAATTCCAAATCCTTCAAGAGTGTTCTCTTGAAGGAAAATAGGTGCATGTTCTTCCATGGGTGGAAGTAAGCTTTCTATCCTCATATTCATCCTCCTTTCCTCATTAGTAAGTGGTAGGCTTTGGTGAAGGTCGAACTTTAACTTTTCCTTACCACCAAGGAAGGTCATCTCCCCATGTTCGACATCAATCCACACTTGACTTGTGGCAACGAGAAGGTCTTCCTATAGATGAGACTTGTTCGTTCTCTTCCATGCCCTAAGTCACAAAATCAATGGGGAAATTGAACTTGTCAACCTCAACCAAAACATTTTCAACTTTTATTCCTAGATGTTTCTTTTGAACTTGAATATTTTTCAATAACGGCTCGTCCTCAATATCAAGCTCATTCTCTTTCTCCCCAACCACTGTCATTCGAAGTTCCTTCAAAGCTCGGGGTACTATGTCACACCCCATATGTCACCTTCTTGGGGAGTTTGATGAGTATAAAACCTATATATTTTTAAGCCCATTTTTCAAGCATATTTCAGGTTTAAAGTCCACCTAATGTAAGATTATGGGAATTTTTACCGCATTTATGTTTTGCACCAAAGAAAAGAAGTAGAAAAGCAGCAAAAAGAGCAAAAAGGGAAGCAAAGGCATCAATGTCGCGACACTAGAAGAACAATGTCACGACATCGTGTGGGGAGTGTCATGCTAGTTACTTCAATGTCGCAACATTGCTGCGACATCGGTTGAAATAGATAGACCAGAAATCTTCAATGTCATGACATCATCATGACATAGGTCACACATCACCAAGATCAAGCATCCCAAATTCAATGTCACGCATTAGAAATGGTTTAGACACTGAAATCAGAACTCTTGCAATGTTAAGTACATCAAACAAAGGGGATTCAAGACTGAAATGTCGTTGACATTTCCATGACATAGGATAAAGCCTCACCCGCCAAGACATCAACAAGAATGTCGCGACATTGTGCAAGGTCAGACAGTAAAAACATCACCAAGAATGTTGCCATGACATCGCATCTGGGAAGCATCCAAGTTGAAACACTAAAGAGCCAATGTCGCAACATCAACTGAAGTGACTAGGGCTAAAAGCAATGTCGGGACATTTTCATGACATCAGAAAGTAACCTCAACATTCAAGAGCAATGTCGCGACATCGTGAGTCGATTCACACATCAATAATGCACATCAACCCTGATGACTGCCAACAGACATGATCTGCAGATCAAAATTCAAAATTGCCCATCAAACTTTCAATGTTGCGACATCTCCACCATATTGCACGCTGAATGTTATACACCACCACATTTAATGTAATCACTATTAATTAATAGTTAGCACTTTTGGGCTTTTTCATAACTGATTTTCACCTCGCTTTAGGGCTCCAATATCGCTTATAAATAGAAGCTCCTAGAGTCCAATGTACAGCTTTAATGATCTTGTTTTGCGCTTTTGGGAGGAGTCAAATCTCCTTTGTATATATATTTTTCCTTATTTTTCTATTTTTTATTTTTTTATTTTATTTTCTAGATTAAGTTTTCTTATTTAGATGAGAGAATGATCAAACCAAGATCTGCTGAAATGAATAGTAAACTGCTTTCGATTCTCAGTCCGAACTTCAATGGAATCTTAATTTTTCTTCGAGCTTCATTTTTCTCGCTTTGATTACAATTAATAATGTCTAATCAACTAGAAGTCATTGTCATTTGTAATCCAATAATGGAAAGCTAAGCTCCTCTAGGAAGAATATTTACTGGGATTATGGTTTTGGTTTAATGTTGTTTTGGGTACGTAAAATTAGTTATTTTAACTGAGATGCACTCCTACATTTAATTCAATATTAGTGTTTGGTACTCCGTAAAGAGTTATATCATTGCTTTGACTTCTGCAGAATCTGAAAGTGACATAGAGATGACTTAAACTGAGAGCAAAGAGCAATACTGGGGTAAATTGCACCGATATTATTTGAACTAATGTGACTTTTAGTCTACTGACACACCTGAAGTCTCTAACCTCTGTTTTATAGTTTTCTAGTGATGAGGTTCTATATATGAACCCACCTACTAATCTAGTAGTTTAATTCTATGAGAGGTTTCACCTCAATTGAGAGGAATAATTTCAACCCTATGTTAGCAAAGATTCCAATCAAGGAGAGAGGGAATTCTTGTCTAATTGATGGTCAAGGTACCACTTAAATTGGAGAGGGCTCAGACATCCTGCCTGAGCAAGCACTTAGCTCCTGCAAGTTATGAAAAGCAAGGTGGCTGCCAGAAGCACTTAGAAGGAAAACTAGTCAAACTTAAAAGGTCACTCAGTAGTTCTTCACCACACCAGATAGATAAGAGCCAGAGTGAAATGTAAGAAGAAAATCAATAATACACTAATCTCATCTTGAACAATTCCTGTCATCCCACTGACTTATATTTTGGAACCTAAAATGATTAACATAAACACTAATTTCATTCCCAACGTTATTTCAAATTCAAAGAATTCTCTAATCATATGTATTTTAAAATTTCTTTATCTCTTATTTCAATTGATTTGTGAAAGATAAATATCTTTAAATTTAGTGGTTCAAATAGTGAAAATCTTGAGTAGTGAGGGTAGTTAATCTTTAAAATTTCAATTCAATCCTCGTGAGAATGATATCCGGACTTATTTTGTTCACTTTATTACTTGTATGACCTATGCACTTGCAGTGATTTAGACCAAAACTAATTTTAATTGCAAATTATTACTTACACAACAAAAAATAGATTTTATATATCAGTCAACAAGTGTTTCGCGTCACAGTTGAGACTGGTCAGTTTTTGGTGGTAAAGGTTTATAACTTGGTCAAATCTAGGCTCAAACAAGTTTTTGGCGTAGTTGTCGGGGATTAGACAATAGTCTTCTGGTAACCTTGTCGAGAATTATGTTCAGTCAACATTTCTGGTATAACAAGTTTTTGGCGCAGTTGCTGGAGATTAGACAATAGTCCTTTGGTAACCTTGTTGAGAACTATGTTCAATCAACATTTTTTGTCTAACAAGTTTGTTGCGTCGTTGTCGGGGATAGGAAAATAGCCTTCTAGTAACGTTGTCGAGAATTATGTTCAGTCAACATTTCTGGTCTAACAAGTTTTTGGCGTCGTTGCCAAGGATTAGACAAGAGTCTTCTGGTAACCTTGTCAAGAACTATGTTCAGTCAAAATTTTTTGGTCTAACAATCGTTCGGGAGTGGCCTTGAAGATTGTTCCTTTATGGCAAGGGCTAGTTGTTGAATTTGATTTTTTGAGTTTTTCATTGAGGCACACATGGTTAACAACATGTCCTCGACATTAGATAATTGGTTCTTGTGGTGTAATTTGTCATCTTTGTTTCATTTAACAAGGCCAAAATTTTCTCTTCAAAGGATGGTTGTTTCCTTGAACTTTAAGTCTCCAAATTCTTCATGGTTACATTCAAGTTGGCAAAATTGGCTTCCATGCTGGACAACCGCTTTTCTTGAGCATCATTTTCCTTCTTAGTCTAATCCAACAAAGTAAGAATTTGCTTCTCAAAAGACGGTTGTCGAATTTGTCCTTGATAGTTGAACTTCAGTCTTCTTGTCTTTGAAAACTTGATTTAGGAGAACCTCCTCCTAACCCGAATGGTAGTAGTTGGCATATTGTTGTGGTTGAAAGAATGACCACAGAACAGATAGGCACTCCTCAAAATCAAAAGCTTGTTGTCTCATAGAGGCTTGTGCTTACATAGATGCTATTAGTCAATGAGTTTTGGAAGAGCATCGAGTTTATTCTCAAATGTGGATAAGAGCTCATCTTCTGTAAGACCCGAGAAAATTCCAATTTTCTGAAAAAAGGGTAAAACGGTAATTTTGGTAAAAATCCGAAATTTTTCTAGATCTTAGATGACGAAACAAATTTCATCATTGGAATCGTCTCGTGAAATCTAGCTACCACATCGAATTTCGTCGAATTCCGAGACATTTAGAATTTCACGTTTTTCGAGGCATCGGGTGTCGGGTGCCATAAAACGGGTTTGAGAGACATGTGATGTGACAAAAGTCACCTATTACATGTACTCTTGTGACACATGTTGCAAGATTAGAGAGATGATGGAAATGGACAGCCTAGATAGTGCCAAGTGTCAAAAATCTAAAAGAAAGGACATAATGGGAATTTTTGAATTGTTAATGAGACAAGACAAAAACGTGAATAGTGACCTTCTCCAAATTGAAAGAACAAAACGTGCAAAAAGGGGCTGGAGATGCAAAGGAGTTCTGGCTTTGTGTTTTGTAGGAGAAGGTGTTCTCTATTCCGGCCCATCTACCCTTAGTTTCGACGGAGCAAGAAGTGTGCTGCTCTACGCGAGGGCTATGGCACCATTTGGTGGAGTTCACAACCTGAGGTAGGGATCTTTTTCCTACTTGTGTTAATCTTTACTAAGAGCTATGTAAAATGGTTAGGAATGTTTTGAGGCTTGTTTTAGGCCGAAAATTCTGGGCCTCAAAACCTTTGAACTATGGGAGAAAATTCCTATTTATGTGGTCGTGAACAGTAACCGAGGGTTTTACTGTTCATAGGAATAGTGACACGTAAATTTTGGTGTGAAAATGTGTTTGGTTGAGTGATTCAAATGAATTGCTCGGATTTGTTAATTAGCCCATGTGAGCTAATTTTGTGTAATTGATTGTGAATTTGCATAACATGTTTGATGTGATTTAATTATGTTAATATATATGGATGTGAATATATTACATGAATGTGTTGGAATTGGCACTTCATTCCATATGCACTAAGCACCTTAGAATATTAGAGGAGGCATGCCATGAAATGAAACAAAATGAAAATGTTTGTGAAAGGAATTTCAAGGAAGATTTTCCGAAGAATTGCCTTGGAGGGACGTCCAACAGATCACTTCGGATGAGGACCATGACTGTTTTGGAGAGTTATCCAGCAATTCGCCTCGGAGGGTAGTCCAATATTTTTACCGAAATTCGGTAGTGAGTTTTCGAGAACAAAAAGATTTTGTTTTGAAAACTGGATATTTTACTCGCATTTGGTTTAGGCATGTGTGAGGGAGTCGGAGGACTCGAGACATGGGCTTGGGCATGTAGACATTCGGCAGGTTCATGGAATGTTTTGAATGTGATTGTTTACCATGCATGTGTACTTAGTGGGGAGAACTCCATGTAGGAAATTACTCATCGGGCTTTGCTCACCCCGTCTAGGATCACCATTTTGTGCACAAAGATACCTGGTTTGGCACCCATTAGAGGTCAGTTTGAGAAGAAAGTCGATTTGTGGCTTTGATGTTGTTGTATAACATGGTTAGAATGTTGTAATTTAATATATGCTGATTAAGAGTGAATTATTAACTTGAATGCAAATATAGTTGGTGTATTTCTGATGAGTACCATGTATGGGCCAAGTGGTCGTGTTTTCATCATGTACATGTCTCTATGAGATTGATGTTGGACAGGTTTGCAGTTTGGGCAGAGCTCCCCTGTACAAAGGAGACTCGCAGATTTTCATGAGTGGTGTCGGTTACCCGACATCCATGATTATTCAAGTGTTAACGGGTTGTCAGCCGGACACCCTGCTGGCTGTCACATCTTCCATTGCTTTGTACATTGATGCTCAACACATGCAATAAAAATACATAATAAAAAATAAAAGTAAACTACTACTAAAAACAAAGAAATGAAATAAGAAAAGAAACAAAAATGCTTAAAGTAACAAAGCTTTCTTTCATTATGATATTAACAAATCAAACCATTTCACACCGGCATTAACGCTTAAAAACTCATAGGGTGACTAAATTTAATCAAGTGCAATGCTGTACAAGTATATCATGAATCCTAAAAGTCCGGGTATCAATTCTATTAGGATACTGTTGTTTTAATCAACCATGTATCTCAACTAATCGATTGATTTGCTATCTGAGATTCAAATTAAAAGGATAGGATGAAAGATTTAAAAATAAAAGAAATAAAAAAACAAGGATGATAGTTTAACTAATGTAATCGGATTCTAAGAGGAAAATACTCAAAGATGCAAAAAACTAGGGTTGATTACCGTTCTTAATGCTTCTTGAATTATACAAATTAAGCTCGAGTTATGTGAAATACAATTTTGTATTTGTCCATAACAAGGTATAGTTCACTCTTTGCAACCCCAATTTCTCACACTAGTTCCCTATTCAATTTATTAAGTCCATATCTAGGTATTTGTTGATACTTTCTAAGGCACACAGATTGATGTATTACCCTAATGAAACCACACGTTAGTACGTATATCACTTCCTAAACTCCTTTAATTAGGGCACTAGACATTCCATAATTAAACCACATTAGCATGAAACCATCAAGCCCTAGGGTACTACTCTCGCTGTCCCTCGGGAGACCCTAGCTAAATGCCTTTAAAACAAGGTCTTAATCAAGATTCCCTGTATGATTTAATTAAAAGAAATCATAATTGTCAAAGATTCACATCAACAACATCAATACAAGCATATTTAAACAAAACTTCTCTAAAAAATATATAAATGAAACATCGAGATCCAACAATCAACCCTAGAGAATGTTTAGCTTGACATTGAGGAGTTCATTAGACAAGAAATGAAGTTCAACATGATCATTAATGTAAAAGAAAGAGTTAAGAGAAACAAATCAATGTTTGAGCAAGAATCCCCTTCTCTTTATCTTCAATCTTCTAGCATTCCCTTCTTTTCTATACCGCCCTCTTGATTTCTAGGTTTTTCCTTTAATTTTTGTCTCCTAAATCACTCCCCACTTCTGTGCTCCTTGACTTTATAGCACTCCAAATAGGACCCAAAAAGGCTCAAAAATGGCTTTTCATCAAAACTAGGCATTAGGCTTTTTGCCGCTAGAAGTGGTAAATGGTCCTTGTCTAACAAGCAGTCTTTTCGCATGGTCAAGTCAACTTACTTTTTCTCGTTGCCTCCCTATTTTGACCTTCTAACTTCAAACGCTCATAACTCTCTCATCCGACCTTCGAATGCAGTGATTTTGGACTCTATGAAAAGAAAATGGAGATTGAGAATCGCATCCATATTATTTAGGGTCATTGAGCTATTAGGTAGACTCAAAATATACAAAACATTTAGAGGGTGATGCATGTGGTGTCTTGAAAATCCTCCTTTTGACTTCGATGCCATATCTTTTGTTCGAACCCGAATTGATAATTCTTGGATTCTATGGATAGCCAAAAATTTGCTATCCTCAATCCATATTATCAGAAAGCCATGGAAGGTCATGGTAAATCCTAGACATTCATCTTTTTGGCCCTCTCTATGCTTTTTATGCTTCAAAATGTACCTAAAGTCATAAGATGATACAATTAAGCATTAGAGATCTCAAAAACACCATAAAAGACCATAATTGATAGATGATTAATGGTATAAAATCATATATGAAAAGCACCTAGCAGAACCCCTAAAATCTTTCATTATTTAGAACCTTACTAGATTTATAAGTGCATGAAATCAAACAAAGAACCACCAAATACAAATCATAACATAATCAATGTTGTTTGAGAGGGATCATACACTACAAGAAAAAGAGTGATTCTTGACATATATTATCCTGACTTAAGGTAATATGTCAATATTGTTTATTGAAATGAACAATTATGACATATACAACTTGTTTATGCTAATAATGACATATATAAAATTTGTTAAATTCTTCCATGACTTATATGATAGAAACTTGATATATAGTTTTTAAAGTCTATGTTAGTATATTCATAAATAAATAAAATCAATATTTATAACAATTATTGATACAAATGTAATTTACTTGCTAAGTATTATAAAACAGAATTAAATAATCATTTATTTTCACAAAAGTAAATAAATGCTTACTAAAATAATTTGTAATTATGTTATTATGAATTTATAATATTTCAATCAAACTAATTAATTTTAGTTTATATGAAATAACAATGAACAATTTGATAAATTACTTTTAAATTTTTTTCACTGTTAAACCCTACCTTAATATCAATGAGGGAAAAAATGTTTATTAGGATTGATTTTAATTATATCCAATTAATAAAACTAGTTTATAAGAAGATTTTAAGAATTATTTTATAAGTTTCTTAAAAAAATTATTTTATCAATATAAGTGAATAAGATTATTTTAAAAATATTCATATTAATAGTAGTGAATAAAAAAGGTTTTATTTTTTATTTTTTATAAGTTTATAAATTTCCTACAAGATTTTTATTTAATTCAATATAACAAAATTAATAAAAATAAAGTATTTTTTTACAATTGCACATGTAAGAGGGATACAGTCTTCCATTTTAACTAGTAGTCTTGAGTTCAAGCTCCTAGGAATGTAGTTGTTTTATGTGTGGTAGAGTTTTACCGCCCTTGTGGTCCCTCCCAACATGAGGATTGGGTTTAGTTTCTGTATGGCTTAAACGCTTATAAAAAAAAATAATTGCTCAGACACCTCATCTCATAGTCTGACTAAAAAACAAGTAAAATATTTTTTATTTATTGATGATAAATTTAAATTAATTTTATGAGTTTGCATTGTTACTTATTTTAACTATATTCATTACTTATTAATTTGAAATCAATTGTACTTAATTTTATTTATTTTTTATTATTTTCATAATTTGCATAATATTATATTTCAAAATTTCACGTTGTACTTTTGAAGTTAATTTATGTAAATTATATTAGGAAACTATTAATATTTTTATTCTATAAATTTAATTATGGGTAAATTTAATTATAGCAGAATTTGTTTAAAAAAAAAAATTATTAAAGTATAAATATCTTTCATAAATTTTTTTGCACAAACTTCACTAAGAAAATAAGAATTTAAATTTTGATGTGATAAGATTGGAATGGTGAAATCTAGGCCATTCATTTTTCTATCTCATCCCCATCATCCAATTCAAAAACCATAAGGGCATTTACGTTTTCTCACTTTGCACAATGACGCTTACTCATCTCCTTCTTCTCTTTTCATCCTCCCCATCTTTTCTATCCTTTCACTTTCTCAACAAGCTCTGTGACGCCAACCCATCAACTTGTGGAATTCTTATGGATTTCGGGTGACCCGATACCACATTGTTGTGTCCCATTTATCGGGATCCACATTTAAAAAAAAAATCGGGCAGAGTCTCCTTTGTTCAGGAGCTCACCTAAATGATGCTGCCGATAACAATATAATCATAACTCATCTGTGGTCTCAACAGAATAATATTGACCCCACATGGTCCATCTGTCCTGATATCCCAATATACATCCCTTGTCAAATCATCCATCACATTTAAATAAAAATACAAATAAAACTCTTAATTACAAAATTAAGAGTCCGATCACGGCCCTCTTACCATATATTTACATTATTACCCGACTATTTATACAATAGTCCAAAAAGAATTTAATTGCACCTTTACACAAAATACTTTTGCAAAGAATTGTCAAGGCCACATATCGCCTTCTTCACAATCACGGCCTCAGCGGAGCGCCGCCTCCCCGTACACCCCGTAATTCAAAACTGGCACCACAATCCAAGAGCAATGCCCAAGAGAAAATTCTCCCCGTGCTGGCTACTTCCTCCTAAATGCACATAAAATGAAGTACATAAAACATCAAACACATTTCATACAATTTATGCAACATTATATGAAATGTTCGTCGTGCATGAGATGTGCACCCTCATGCCCCTCACAACCCCGAGTCCCAGAACCACACCCCCACACCGCACCGTTGCCGCGTGGAAACCAGTTATTGGTATTTAACCCACGACTTAAACTATTGGACAACCCTCCAATGACTTCATCAAATCTCATGTGTTTATTTCACACTTTCTGGGGTTCATCACTGTGTTTCGTAACTTTCCAAACGAGAACTTTCATCGCCGATACATATGTTTGACTACAATAAAATTTTGGGTCTTTCACTTGAGTGGATCTGCCCATCTGCTTCACCCAAACATGATTTATAATTATTATTTATACAAACCAGAGTTCGATTGGACGTTGTCCCATTTCCGAGTCACACCACTCATTCACCAAGAACGTATGAATAACAAAGATCACACCACACCCGACTGATCGCTGATGTGACCGCATATACAAAAATGCACAGCCAATGCATTTCTTCTTCATACATGATATATGAATGTTACATGAATACCATGAATACTATAATTTTTATATATAATTATATCCACAATCTGACTTAATACATCAAATATCAAGAGATTAAGGCTGATTTTATACAAATAACATGTTAGTTTAATATTTTACAAACAATAACACACAAATTCAAACTTGACCTACATAAAACAGTGGCACCTTGTCCTCACACGCTGCCACCTAATTCATTGGGATACTAAGACATACGAGCAAACTGAGACATTGTGTCTAGATCAAAAAACTAACCCAATCTCAGTCCGAGATCATCTTGCAAAAGGTCCCCTGGGGGTTTTTAGTCTCGACCACCGAAACAATTCTAAACGTAGATGTCCGCAAACAGCCTCTGAATTAACCCGAATCTAGTCTAAAAACAATCCTAAAAATCTTGTATCTTACACTTCAAACAAAAAATTTGGGATCAAATTTACGGCCTTTCACGCCTCTAAGCCAACCCAAGCCATTAAATTAGCCTTAGCTGTGAAATAACACAAGAGAAAATCTCCTACCTCGAGCTCTGAAGAAACCCAAGATTTTGCCCAAGCGCAGCTTCTCTCGTGTGGATGAACTCTGTCTCCAGCCAAAAATCCTACGCTTGATTTCCTCGTGGATCTAGAGAGAGCCAGAGAAGAAAAAATCAAAATATCTCTCACCCGCCTTCACCCGATGCTTCTTTTTTCTTTGTTTTTTCGCTTTATCCCTTATTAGGCATTACTATTACTATTTTGGAGGCATGGTTCATATTGTCATTCAAAGTCCGTTTCGCTCGAAACAATTTATTTCTTTTCGGCTTCACTTCTTATTTAAATGAACTTAGCCCAAGCCATTTCCCCGACTTTCAAGATTTTCTAAAAATCTCGCCTCTGAGCTCACCCGGGCAAATTATAACCTTAAAATCAAACATCGCTCTAATTCGACGTAAATTTTTGGGTCACTAGATTTCGCGAGACAAATTTAATAGCGCAGCCCATTTCGTCATCTGAGGTCTAGAAAATTTCCGGTTTTCATTCGAAATTACCATTTTACCCTTTTTCGAAAATCGGATTTTCTGGGGTTTCACAATGCCTCACCCACTTGCAGTAATACAGTCATCCTTTATGGTTAGAAGTGATGTCATTGTCGTAACAACGTTGATTTCTCCCATCATCATTCTCCGGTGACATTGATTGTTTCCATTATCGTGCATCGACGATGTTGTTTGCCAATAGCGCTAATCCTCGACGACGTTGATTGCTACCATTCTCATTTCTTACTTATGCAAGAGCTATGACTAACTCATTCATGTATTGTGTAAAACCAATAAAATCGACCTTCAAAAGGCAAAGAAAATCATCGCACAATACAAAAGGAAAAACCTAGAAATTTTTAGATTCGATGATGGAACGGAAAATCTGTTGATTCGCCTCAAATCTAGTTACCAAGACCAATTTCGTTAAATTCCGGGAATGTCGGATTTTTCATGAATTTTGGGGCAAAAATAACCAAGGTCAGTGGCATGGATATGGTATAAAAGCATGCATGACATGTGGGTGAAATATTGTGGCATGTGCATGCATGCCATGTGGATTTTTTCGTCTATAAAATGGGATCATGGAGAAAAGAGAAAAGAAAACTAAGAAAATGAGAGTAAGAAAGGAGAAAGGAAGATCTATAACTCTTCCTTGAATTCTAGATTCACTATCAAGTTCGCTGCCAAGAGTTAAAGTCAGTTACGCCCAAGAGGTAGGGATTTTTCCTACTCCGTTAATTTCAGCCTTGGTGTCAAATGGTGACGAAGTTCCCACTGTGTGGTCGTCAGGTCAGAATAGCTGGCCATAGAGCCGTGTGGTTGTGTTTACACCGTGGGGCCTTCTGGCCATGTGGGTCGTTTGACGTGGCAGGGCTCGTCAGCCCTTATGGGCCGCTTGGTTAAGTAGAGCCGCATCGTGTTTCACCTCGTGGTCACCCACGTGGTCAGGACCGCTTGAAGCCATGTGGCTGGGACCGCTGGCCATGTGGTCAGTTTCTACCTTAGGTCGTTAGCTATGGGACCGCTAGCCGTGTGGGACCGTCTGGCTCATGGGCCATCTCGCGCGTAGGTGGGCCGCCGGCAGAGCCAGAGCGATCGTGGGGCCGCGGTCGTAAGGTCGTGTGGTTGTGTTTCCACCTCAAGGCCGTTTGGCTGTGTGAGACCGGTTGACCATGTGGGACCGGCGGGTCGGTGAGGGAACGCCCAAGTCATGTGGGGCCATCCGCCATGTAGGCGTCGCGTAGAGAGTCGTTTGCCTTATTGTTGCTCGTCTAGTTGGCGAGGAGTATCTCTGGCGTCACGATGAGAACGCGCAAACATGGGATGTTCTGTGCTGCTATTATGCGCACGCAGTGTCAGGATTCGCGCCGCCATGCTGGCAAAGCGCTGGCGCAAGAACGACACGCCCTAGCGTGTCACGGCTACCGCAGACTCGCCAGACGACGAGTCAAGGCTGCAAGGAGCAAGGGAAATTCTTTCTGATAATAGTGAATCTCTCTCAGAACGACAACTTGACAGGGCTGGCCAAGACAAAGTCTCATTCACCCACGAAGACTGTGTGGAAGGCCACGCGCGCGACAGCAAGGCATACCCAGCGCACAACCTCGCTTTGATAGAGGTGCCCTCATACAAGATTTACGTAGACACTCTATCGCCTACCGACAGCCCCGTGCCCCTGTCATTATGACACAACTGCAAGCATGCATTTTGATAGAGGTGCCCTGTAGCTCGACAAGCATGCATGTGTCGCTGGAGGCGCAAGATCGGCGCATGACGCACAACGCCTTGGAGAGCACATGAAACGGACGCGGCGAAGCACAGAGGGGTTCAATATGACAAAGATTTCATCAAGGATAGACTTGTCCAATAGCCAAAAAAAAATGACCCCCTATCAAAGGTCATAGCTTATGACGAGCTAGGTATACAAATACCTAGGGCCTGATGGGCAAGCATCACAACTTGGTGTTAGAGCTTAAGTTATACGAACGCCTAGGACTCGATGGGTACGGGTTTAGATCATGCATTCATTGTGCATTTTGATAAATTAATATGTGTAATGTGTGATGATTTTTGTGAATATTATACATGGTAGATTGCATATGGAACACCGGGGTTAGAAAACATAACCTTAGGGGTTCCGAAAAAACAAACTGAACATGATAGTTCGAGAATCGAATTGAATTGCATAGTGTTCGCCAGCTCTTGCACCACTACAGCAAGGGATGAACGTGGTTCATGACGATAAAGTTCTGCATATAGTGGTCACTTGTGCACTACTAGTTAGACTGAGATAGAATTGATGCAACACTATTTCCATTTGACATGTATTGCAAGCTGAGGACGACGGAGGTCGTCCATGTGGCTATAGCCAACCATCACCCGTTTTTACAAGGCACTTTTACTGAAAGCGGAGGATAGTGCAATCGGGGGTTAGGAGGCAACAATCCTCTGTGAGGCTTTAAGGCACATCATTCTCCGACACATTCACCGGGAGGAGGATCCCGCTGGTGGTCACCTCATTGGTTCTGATAGGTTGAAAATATATTTGAGGCTATGGAAATCACCTCCGATGCGACAAAGATTAGACTAGAGGCTTTCCAGCTAGAGGGTGAATCCCAAGTAATCTGGATCGATCAAGACCTCAGGACTTTAAAGGCAGCAATGACTTGAGCAGAGTTCATGAGTTCTTTATGATAAGTATTTTCCGATCAATGCTAGGACATGCAAAGGCCTCGGGAGTTCCTAGAGCTAAAGGAACGATGACAAAGGATGGAATACGGGCTAAGCCCATAGAGTTAGCCCATTTTGTCGACGATTATAGCCACAAGATATGGCCAAAGTGAGGAAGTTTGAGGATGGTCCTAAGTTGTCCATTCGGGCAAGATTGTAGATTTTCCCACAAGACATGGATTTTATATCGTGGGATATTGTGAATATAGAGAGAGAGAGATGATACACTATATCTGAGATGTGGTTTCTATGATAAGAGAAGGAGGGCTAGCTCTTCAGTCTGAAAAAGAAGTAAGGCCTGGTCTGTTTAGGTTCCAAGGATAGGGTCATGCTCACCCGGGCCATACAGTATTAGCCCCAAACAATTAGGACCGATGATATGCTCTCCATTGCCATTAGCCTGACATATGAAGTGTGATTTGCTGTGGAGAGGGGATCCGTAGCTACTGGACACCTCATCCCGCCAGGGATGCGCACCATCGCCAGTATGTTCCTTCTTACCCAAAGATAATGAGACTCAGATCACCCTCGAGTGCGTATAGGCACCTACTATCATGTGCCAAAGAGGCCGCAGGCAATGAGGCTCAGGACAAAATTACAAAAAAGCCAGGGACTTTAGTGGACCTGTGGGCGATTCACACAACAACAGGCCTAATCGACTAAGCCAGCGAATATCAAGCAGGCATGGTATGTTTTTCAAGCTTATCTCGCATATGGGTAAGTGATATTGAGCTTGATTCTCGTGAATCGATTCATTTATTGCCGCATCATGTGCGAGGATCAGCCTAGAGGTCGACCTTAGAAGAGTCAAGCAGATAAAAGCTTCCCTAGAACTGTGGGTGAGTGTGATATGATATGTCGTGGTCATGAGTTAGAGATCTTCGGGATTCTACTCACTATGAACCTGAGAGTCATGGACATGTCAGAGTTTGACGTCATTGTAACGCCCCGTCCCGAGATAGTGTACAGTACATGTAACTGTAGGGGCGTATACGAGCACCAAGTGAAATTGTAATATTTTTTTAGTTATTATTTTGGAAATGAAATTATAAAATGATAAATTATGGAACCCGGGATTGTGTATGAGAATAAGGGTACAATTGTCATTGAGCAAAAAGGACATGAAGGTCAAAAAAAAAAAATCAAAGTAGAGATGGGCCATAATAAAAATTCCAAGAGTTGAATTGCAATATTAAAGAGATGAGGACTTAGTTGCAATTAGGGGAAAGTTAAGATTATAAAAGGAGACATGAGACAAACCAAAGTCTCATTTTGGTCTCCAAAGGCTAGGGCTCCACGTTTGGAGAAGAGAGCAAAGAGGAAGAGGAGAAGGAAGAGGAAGAAGGAGAAAGTACCAAACACTGTATGGAATTAAGTGTATTTTGATGTTCAAAGCTTTTGGTGCACCCTGGAGTATAGTTGTCTTGTCTAGGGTTTTGTGGGAAAGATCACACAAACCCTTGATTTGTTGAAGCTTGTGGTAAAATCCTAATTGTAAAGCATAATAAACATGAAGCCATCATAATTCTATGGTTTGGAAGGAATTGGTGGACCTTAGGTTGAATTTTTAGGATTTTTACCTAGGTTTTGTTGTATGGAGTTCCAAACCACCAATACAAGTGTTATGGAGTGGTTTTGAATGACTTTCATGTTGATTATTGAGGTATTACGGTTTTGAGGAATGGTTGTAAAAACAAAGGAGAATGTTACTTAAAGGAATTGCTGTCAAAATTTCTGTAAAACCCCTGTTTTGTTTTTGACTACAGATTGCTAGAATCATCCAAATGAATTGATTCCTAATTGGTAAAGAACCATAAGAGATAGGGATACAAATGTATAGAAGGGACCAAGAGCAAATTGTGTTCTAAGGCTCCCAACATGGACTGAAAGGTGAGCTTGTGTGCCCACTGATTATGCTCTGTTTTGGGTATGGTTGTAGTGTTTTGGCCATAAGTGGAGTTTCACTCATCCAAATTGAGTGATTCAAAATTATGGGAAATATAGACTTCTAGGGAAAAAATTTATCTAAAGGAAGTTCATGCAAATTGTAACCCCAAAGGTCCCAGAAAATTTATCAAAGGGGAGCTATGTGCAGATTCTGTTCTGCCAAATTGAGTCATCAAGATGTAAACAAGAACAACTTGAGTTTTGGGGATCCAAAATTGGGTGATTCCAATTGGAGAAGAAACATTAGAACCATAGCTTCAAATGAGTGAAGAAACCATTTCCAATTCTTATGGAGTTAAGATCCTATTAATCATGATAACAGTAGGTGATTCAGTGAGTTAACCAAATTGGCATCAAAAAACATGTTGTAACTTGTGTTATGTGGTTGAGGCCTTAGAGAAGGAATTTTAAATTGAAAATTTAAAGAGATGTCATTGACATAAAGGACTGATTCGAGAGCTTCATAATTTTTGAAGACCGTTTGAATAATTTTGGGCCAGCAAGTCTATAGAGTATTGTTGGAAAAGGTTGGCAAAATGAGTGGTTTTTTTAGTGATCAAGGTAATTTTGTTGACTCATTTTATATGAATGCTGGTGGTGACCTCAAAGTGACTTATGTAAAGCACGTTGTTTTATGCCATAATGCAAGCGATTACCACGCTGCTTTATATGTTGAGTGCGTGTAGGCTAAAAGCAAAGATCGGGCATGTTTTGATCGAAGCGGTGAACGGTGAGTGTAAAAATGATATTTTGACAATTGAGTTTTAAAAGTGAATGGTTTTAAGGTTAAACTGAAAATTTTAATGGAAATGTTTATATAAATGTTAAGGCATATGGAAATGTTTTATCTGCATCAATATATACATATATTACATAAATTATATATATGTGCACAGTATTAAGGCATTATGAAGTTTAAAATGTAAAAAAGAATGCATAAATGGATAAATACAATGTAAAGTGTTTTAAATGGATTTAGAAATGTATTTAAGAAAGGTTTTACCGATGGTTACCCTAACCCTATATGACTGTTATGACCGGATATCACTGAGGTAATTTTAAGCGTGTAAGGATTTAGAGGGTAAAGTTATAGGTTACTAACTGAGGGAGGGAAATAGGTGTTTAGAGTAATATCATTACACGTGATAAGGTGCTATGATTGGAACCCTATGCAAAGCGTGAGTTTCGCAGCGCAGTGGCAGACTGAATGACTGCCCCTCACTGCCGCATTCGAAAACTGTTCGTGTTTATCCCCTGTCTCCACGAAAGAAAGAAATAAGAAAGAAAGAAAGTTTAAGGCATAAATTGATTTCTTTAATTGTATAAAGTATTTTATTACTTTGTTATATATCAAAATGTTATTCAAATAAAATGTACACTCACTGAGCTCCTTTAGCCTATTCTTTTTCATATGTTTCAAAACCATTTTCAAGAACCGAGACAAAGGGGCTGCAGCATCCTCATGTTAGCTGAGTCTAGCCATCGAGGAGACGACGATGTGACTGCATTGTATATATATTTTGCATATTGTATATGTTGAATATTTTGTCATGTATATATGTATATATGTATATATTTGAAAAGGAACTACGTGGGTTTTGATCCTCGATTCAGGCACGAGGCTGGTCGGCTTAAGTCCCGCTCAAGCCCACCTTTTGATAAAATGTGCATGGAATAGAAGAAGGCTCAATGTTTTGATGATTTGAAGTAAATAAATGTATATGATGTTTGGCCTGTTTGATTGGGTTGTGACGAGAGTCCCATGGAAATTGAAAATTCAAGTTTGTAGTGTTTTTAAATGCTTTCATCAAGTTTTGTAAATTGGAAAGTCCAAAAACAGAACTCCGTCATTTTTTCGAAAATCTAAGTGTTTGAAAAAGAAAGATAAGAAAAGAAAAATTTACCACTCGCTCGCATTATTTTCTAAAGATATGTAAAGGATTGTGCTGGTCCGCTCCATGGATTTTATTTGATTGTTTTGAGGAAAGTTTCTATATCCATCGGAGTGACTGAGGTCCCCTGTTCATGAGGTTAATCCAGTTTGGGATCCCCTTCAGCCTCATCCTTGGGATGGATCAGTTGACGGCACATCGAAATAACACTGATTGTGAATAGGAGAGTTACCTACTTACATTATAAGACGATATTCGTGTGCACATTTCAAGGGGACAAGCACCAGGTTTTACCTCAGACCGTAAGATCCTTATGGTATGCTAGGCAATGATGGGTTGGCAAGAAGTCTACTGAGGGACGAGGTGAGACAGACTTGGATCCCAGCCTGTAGCTGGCGGCATGAGGATGTTTTCCGGATATGATGTTGGGATTACCTCCTAGAGGGATGTAGACTTCAGATTGGTTACACTCGTATGTCGCCCATTTCTATGACTCCGCATAAGATGGCGCCCGATCGAGTCAGATAAACCTGCAACCAAATACGTGAATTGTTGGACAAGGCTCATTAGATCGAGCACGCCACCATGGCGCTCCGCTCGTTTGGTAAAGAAGAAGGACAAGCATCCTTCGACCGTGCATTGACTAATGACAAATAATAAGGTTACGATCAAGAATCTGTATTCATTATCGAGGATTGATGATTTGTTTGATCAGCTGAAAGGGGCACGAGTCTACTCTAAGATAGACCTTGCACTAGTTAATACCGCTGAGAGTTAGGAGGCAGATCCCTAAGACAATGTTTTCAGGACGCATGGGCATTTCAAGTTCACGCAAGGATGCCTTTCTGACACCTAACGCACTGCGCAACATTCATGGATCTCATGCATTGGGTATTCCAATCCTATTTGGATTAGTTTGTGGTGGTCTTCGTTGACAACATCTTGATCTACTACAAGTATGAGGAGGAGCATGAGGATCATTTGAGGGTCGTTCTACAGATTTTCAGGGACCATCAGTTGTATGCCAAGTTTAGTAAATGTGAATTTTGCCTTATTGAGGTGAAATTCTTGGGACACATCATGTCGGCTTTAGGTGTGTCAATAAACCCTGAGAAGATTGAGGTTGTTATGAGTTGGGAGAGATGTTTGTCTATTTATGTATAGACTAAACCACTCAATTTTAATGCCTCTATTGGAGTCTTACAGTTCCCCTATAGTGACCAAAATTGGAGCTAATTGTTTGAAAAATAAAAAGTGGTTTTATGTTCTTCAAATTATAAATGGGTTTAGTCTAAGATGACCGCAAGTCCACAAGTCATACAAGTAGTAAAATTTTGGATATAAGTCCTCGTATATCATTCCCCCGAGATTGACAAGAATTTTAAATCAACTACCCTAACTACTCAAGATCCACACCACTGCACCTCCTTGTAAATGTTTAAAAATAGAATTAGAAATAAGATCATACTTATATTATATTTATCTAATTAAAAGAAAATTTGAATTAAAAAATGAAACAAAATAAACTGGATCAATAGTTCTTACTAGAAATGGACATTGATATGAAACTTAATGGAATCAGCTTAATTTCGTATTATAATCCATCGATATTTTCAATCCCGTTCGATCCGATTTGTCAAAGATGTCTAATAATGCAGTCAGATTTCCACCACTAATAGGAGGTCCTCATTTTCTTTCAAAGACATGGATCTAACTGGCCATTGTATTTAGGACACTCTTATTAAGATCTGGGTATTTTTTTTTTTCAATACTTCATACCCATTTCTTAAGACTGTAGATTTGCATCCCAAGTCTGGATCATTGCAAAACCTCTAAAAAATGGTTGATGACTCTTTCTTTAGATCTATGGATTTTTCTCTTTCCATGATTAGATCTCAACTAACATAGGATCAAGATCCTTCCATCAAATTAAGGTGAAATCTCTGATTATTTAAATTGATAAATAATCCCCTTCAACTTCAATTTGTGAGAAATGAAATTTATCTAAGTGAACTCTGTGAGCTCGCAGCTCTTCAATGGTAGTCTAGCATACCCCACAAATTGAATGCTCAAAGCTCTCAGGAATTCAGGTCCATATCACTGGGACCCTGAATCGTAGCATGAAACAACCCCCAAAGGATACTTCAATACTACTTATTGGGAGTCCAATCAATTTAAGAACAACAAAATAAAATAAATCCCCAATTTCGTGTACTTCTCTAATATATGTAAAAGACTAAACTAACGACAAACTAAGTTAGTGAAGTCAGGCTCATCAAAACCTCCAGATCACAATCCACAATGGATCATTAATCAAATACACCAAAGAATAGTTGTAATTAACCTTCCGATAAGAAACGAATTTTAATCGGGTCTAGATCTACTAATTTCAGCAAGTAATCGGAGAAGAAAATGAAAGTATTTAAACTGTACCTTCAAGATTTTTGAACAAAGTTATCGTTCAGATCCAGAAAAGAAAAATAAAGAAAAAGAAAAGAAAAGAAAAGAAAAGAAAAGAAAAGAAAAGAAAAGAAAAATCTACTCTAAATTATACAATTGAGTCTTCTTCAACTTCATGATTCGTCTTAAGAGCCTCCCTGCATCGATGCAAGAACGCCTATTTATAATTTCCAGCAATTGGGTCTGATTCCAAGGCTCCAAGTGGATTTCCCAATTTTGGATGGCTGGATCTACTTGCTGGGGTTGCGACTCGCAGGCTCCACGTGAACTTGTTAGGTCCGGCCATGTCCTTCCGGAAGCTCACGCAATCTTTGCCTTGTTTTTGCAATATTGGAGTCACTACTGATGTCCGGTCACAACATTATTTTTTGCAGTCTTCAGTTGGTTATCAGCTAAACTACTCCCTTGACTCTTTTGTTTGTCATGTGTGTCGTGACTTGGAAATCCTGTTGTCTGCTTTTACTTTGCATTTTTCCTAAGAATCATCATGCTGTAGTCGCGACTTCAATTGCTATGTCGTGACCATGTTTAGTTTCCAGTAGTGATGACTCTTGTTGTGACCACATTTTCTTGTTTCCAGGTATTTGTGTCGCAACCAAGTTTTCATGTTGCGACTTGGCTTTTCTTCCTTATTGGTCATGTCGCTGACTGAAGTTTCTTGTCGCACCATTTTTGTTGTTAAATTTCGATTCTCATCGCGAAACTTTTTCTCGGGTCTCTATGTTTGTAATGCAACTGACCGTCTTTTCCTTTTGATCGACCCCTATTTCTCATGACAACTTTTTCATGTCGCACCATTTCGCTAGGTTAATTTGATCCTTGGTCACAACTTCTCATGTTGCAGAAGATCATTTCTTGTTCTTCGCCTTCACGTTAGTTACGACCCAATTGGTCACCGCTTTATTTTCTTGTCGTGACATGGAAATTAGGTCGCGACAAGGTCGTTTCTTTCCTTGCTGCAATTCCTATCGCAACCTCAAAAAGCATGTCGCGACCGTTCTTTCTTCCAATCTTATCGCAACCTCATTTTTTAGCTTTCTTCCACAAATATTTCTAATTAATTCAATTTCTTTTTTTTGGTCGCGAATCAAAGTGTGTCGCGACTCAAGTGGAGCCTACCTTGTTCTTATCACAAATGCTGTCCAGTGACATCAAAGGTTTTAATGATTAGTCATCTTATCAAATGATATTAACTGAGTGCTGGTCTACTGGTATATCTGCTCAGTATTTGTCAATAAGAAAATTTGTCTTTATGTGATCTTTGTCAACATTTATACACCTCAGTCAGTTATTTCAGCTATCCATTGCACCTTGTCGCTTTTCGCCAAAGCGCACAACATGTCGACAAAGATCCTTTCAAGCTTTTTCTCTGTCTTTGCATCTTGTCTTTTACCGCAACATCAATTTCGCGGCCCAAGATCACTTCTCGTCAGGGGACTCCCATTCTCCGTCGCTGATGTCATTTACGCAGCCTTAAATTTTTTCTCTCGCGATCGATCACAAAGGATGCCGCACACACTTGAAGCATTTGTCTACGTGAGCTGTCGCAACATTATCAACGTCGACTTAAAAATTGTTGTGCTGGATGACCCTTTGTCATATACGCCAACCCGCCCGTCGCACCCAGTCGCTTAGCCATTTATCTCTGCTTTCCGGTTTACCGACTCAGCCCTTTCTATACAAATCTGCAAAATATAAATTTGGTAAAATCTCCACATTTCTGCATAAGTGATGAGTCTAAAAACTTATTTGATTTTAATCCATTTTTCTGAGTTTATTACAAGATAATTGTCATTCATATGCGTAAAACCTGATAATTTTACTCAATTTTAATTTTAAAATACACGTGTTTAAAAATCCCAAGCAAAAACTAGAAGAATTCAGCCCGAGAACAGAAAGGAGGTCTCAACTAGAAATGAAAGTTGCACAGGGAGCTCTTTGTTCGCACTCTGTGCTCACAACATCGCCTCAAGACCGCTAATGAGGTTACAACAAGAAAACGCGGGTCGAGCCGAAAGAAACTATTCAAGGCGTGGGCCGAGGTCGCAACGCCTAATCCGAAAGCCGCGACGCTGATCCTGATGAAGCCACGATGAGGCCCCGCAAGAAAAGTTGAAGTTAAAACCGCCTAAATGAAGGACTCCAAATTGAGGTCTCATCATCTCGAAGTCACGATATGAATTGAATTGGGAGTCACAACAAAGAGATTTGAAGTTGCAACTACAAGAGATGGAGAATCAGAAATGAAGTCGCAACTTAATATTAAGGTCGTGACAGGAAACCTGAAGCTGAGCCAAGCGAAGTCCCAATTAGGGAAATTGAAGTTGCAACCACTTGTTATTTAAGGACCCCAAGGGAGGTCGCGACCAATCACTGAGGTCGCGACCTAAAGAAACACTGAACATTACAAAGCCATGTCACGACCTAATAATGAGGTCGTAATGTGAAAACTCGCCAACAAGTCTTTACTAAGAAAAGGGGAGTCATGACCACTTAATCAGTCAAGAACCTAAAAGGAGGTCGCAACCTGAATACACTTTGAGCATCGACATCCAGGTCGCAATCATGTTTAAAGCAACTGAGACAACCTGCAACCTGAAAGGAGAAACATGAGGTCGCGACATCATATCGAGGTCGCCGACCTCGCTTTAAAGGCATGCGACAAAAGGGGGCCGCGACCAATTATTGAGGTCGTGACATATATCCCCGCCATACCGGCCAAAGACCCAAAGTTAGCCGCAACCCCAGTTAAGTCACATCCTATGCGCAAAGAGAAAATATAAATGTGGGTCACAACCTAAAACGGAGGTCGCGACATGCAGTGCAACAAGGAAAGGAAGTCCTGACTCAGAACTAAAGTGGTTATAACTAAAAAGGTTGCAACCTAAAATTGAAGTCGTGACTCAAAATTTCAGCAGAAGGGAACGACAACGAGGTTACGACGTGAGACTTAGGTCGCGACATCAATTCTTGAGAACAACTGAGCCAAAGAGGTCGCGACCAAATCGAGGTCGCGACCACCAATCAACGGTCGCAAGAAACTTGGTTGCAACTAAAGAAACTTTGGCTCGTAACCGAACTAGAGCAGATAGTATAACTAGTCATATATCTACCCGAGGTCGCGACCTGAGACAGTGATTTAGGCTTTTCTTTCGAGAATTCCACCTGGAGTTTTTTTTGGATTCGCCCAATTTCTTTCGAAGGCTTATAAATAGACAATATTAGTAATAGTAAAAGAAGCCTGCCTTTCACTACCTTTAGTGCGGAAAAGGAGAGGAACTCAAGTACATAGTTTAGGAGTAGAATTTATTTTCTTTATTTTTATTTTTTCTTTTCTGATCTCGAATCGCGAACTGCGTAAACGATTTGAGTCGGATTTCTATTTATGTTATTTTCTTCTTAAAATTATCAGCTCAAAATTTTATGAAATTCAGACAAATTTCTGGAATCTATTTCTTCTCGCCTATCAGGATTATAGTGGATGTAATGGATCGGTACCTGCTTTCTTTAATTGTAATGCAAGAATTAGAACGAACTCATTGGATTTGATATACAAGAAGGCGTTTCTTGTCGTTAAAAATATGGAGGTAAAATTATTTGGATTGGGATTTACTTGCTTATGTCATTTTGAATCGATAAGTTCCCAATGATAGTACCGAAAATTACTTTGAGAGTGTATCTTGCTCGATTTCCGGGATACTTTCTGGCATTGACATAGAGTTGGAGATTCTGAGGCGAGAACATTCACTTATGGGTATGCTAGACACCATTGATGAACTATTGAGCTCACGAAAGTTCATTTGATAAATCCAGATTCGCTCGTAATTGAAGTTGGAGGGGTATTTATGACTCTGTGATGGAGGATTCACCTCGATCTAAAGGGAGCTCTGACCACAGTGTTAGCTTAGATCTAATCAAGGAAGGGAAGAGCCGATAGATTTGGAGGATGAGCCACTAATTGAGTTGTAGAAATTTTGCGAGAATCGAGAAGGAAGCAGATTTACGGAGTCATCGAAATGGGTGTGAAGTATTGAGAAGAAAAATGCCCGAGATCTTGTAAGAGAATCGAGAAATCTGGTGCTTGGTTTGATCTTGTCTTCGAGAGAAGCAAGGGCTTCCAACCAGTGAATATGGAGAAATCCAACTGCAATATTTAGTCAATCTTGGACAAATCCGAGATCCGTACATAAGAAAGCGAGAGCCGTATTTTACGTGTAGGAATTGACTGTTTCATTGTAATTCTTTGATGATTTTTGTTTCTCCACCAGGAAACAGATTAAGTCCGATAATTTGTTCTTTGCTTATTTTTAGTTGTTTATGTTATTTAGTTTCTATTTTTGTTAATAGTCTAGGATCTTTGATTTTCTAGATAAAACTTTCCTACTCGGTTCTTAGTCGAATAGCATAGAATTTCAGTAGTTGGGGTAGTTGATATCTAATTCTTATCAATCTCTATGGGAATGATACCTGGACTTACATTCAAATTTTACTACTTGTATGACCTGTGCACTTGCAGTGTCATAGACTAGACCCATTTTTTAAATCCCGAACATTAAGAAAGAATTATTTAATCAAGTAAATTTATCGAAGTGACATGGCTGCGAAATGTAAGGCTCTTGTAACTATGTGAATTTGAGGGGTTTTTAGTCTATATGGAAAAAGGCAAACAAGTTTTATGGCGCCGTTGCCGGCCACTGATCTTTAACAAGCCATGTTGAAAATAATTTTTTTTAATTCCACTAATTCTATTAATCTGAGTGTATTTCAATTTCAAGAGATCCTTTAATGCACAGGAAACGGGATTCGGACACATTTGTTGCCGGCGGACAACTGAATTGGAAAGAACCTTTCGGAAGCTTAGAAAGACTAAAGAAGTGAGAACATAGCCATGGCAGGATGAAGACATGACCAACCCAGGAGCAAGGACGTGGCCAAAAGGCCTCCTATGGCGGAAACCTGATAGAGGATTTACGAAGGCTATCATTCGGAAGAATGTGCATTTAGATAGCCTACGTAGATGCAAACAGCCGAAGACTAAAGCCAGCTTTGATAACAATGGTGCTGATAACATCAGTTCACTACGCCCTCCCGAAGACCCCAGCAGTATGCAGGTAGATTTCTCGAATGCTTAAATAAGTCAAATTGAATGGAGTGGGCGGAGGTGATAAAGCATCTCTTCCCATTTTCCTTAAGAGATATAGCAGCCACATGGTGGAGTCATTACCATATGGTTCGGTTGATACTTGGGAAGAGCTGGTGGAAGCATACTTGGGCGGAGTTCTTTCCCCGTCTCACCTTTGAGAGAAGAAGAGAGATAATAGTGTTCAACGGGGAGAAGATGAGAGCACATACATAGCACAGGAGAGATTCGAAATTTGTTGAAGAGGTGCCGTCATGGAATTGATTTTAAAACTCATATGGATATAGTGTATCATGCCTTAAACAATACATCCTAAGGGCATCACATTGGCCTTACGTCTTTGTGGAGCATTGAAAAAGTGTTGAAGAGGCTAGGGATTTGATAGAAGACTTGGCGGGTGCAATATGAAGCTCCATCGAGTTTTCAAAGAGATGCTTAGCCGAGAGGAAAATGGGTCATGGAGCTGATAAGAATAGCTGACTATGGGCGAAGTTAGATGCCGTCATTCACGGATGGACAAACGGAAAAAGAAAAGCCACCTTGCTCATGAGATGGAGGCGGTGGAAAGATGAAAGTAATGAAGAAGTGAGTACCAGCGAGAGAGGACTCTTATGGTGTTGAGGAGATTAAGTACGTGAATGAACCAAAAAGTTACCATTTCAAGCCGTCTTAGCTTGCCCTTTGCTTCTGATCGGCGAGGAACCATGAAATTCACGATATGGTGGAGAGGCGTGCAAGGCGAAGGCATGGGCTGAATCCTCGACAGGATATCGGCAGCCACGAGGTTCCGGCGAGCGGCATCGAGGTGAAGGCGGGAATGACTATTAGGGTCATAGGAGGACTGACCATTTTGAAGAGCAATCTTTGCGGTTCATGAGGGGCCAACCAAAGTGATACACTTCCATGAACATAAATTGTCCTACTTGGAAGCTTTCAAGTTTGACACTTAAGTGTTTCAGAAGAATACAAGTGCCTCATTGAAGAACTTGGAGACACAAGTAGAGTGGTGACCCTTAGTATACAAATCGAAGCGAGGAGTACATTCCACAATGACACTCGAAAAGAATCCAGAAGAATTTGCATGTGATTCGATTAAGTGGGAAAGAAGTGGGCAACAACGGCAAGAAAGAAGGAAAGAAGAGCGTCTGAGCAAAAAGAAAATGGAAAGGAAGGAGAGAAGAGCAAGCCTGGAAAGACTAGAGAAGAAGAATACACATATTGAACAGCCTGAAGAAAGTAGTGAGAAGAAACAAAATGAGAGAATACCAGCTTATACACCTATAGTGCCATTCCCAGAGGAGCTTGAGAAAGCGGGAAGAAGCCGAGTTTCTAGATTCTTGGACATCTTCGAAGATATAAATCGATATCCCTTTGCGGAAGTAATGACGAATGCCTAAGCGTAAAATTTACGGAGATCTTGAACGAGAAAAGGAAAATAGGCGGAAGGAATAGTGAACTTTGTTTGCCTACTGCGGTCAGGTTATCAAGCAAAAGCTCCAGAAGCGAAATAGAAGAACTCGAGAGCGGTTCCTGCATTCCACGCTCCCGTAGGAAATATGGTCAAGAAGGCCTTGTGTGATTCAGATGCTAGTATAAATTTGATGCCTCTGTCAGTAGTGCAAAGACTGAGTTTGAGGGAACTTACCTCAACAGCAATCACATTGCAAATGGCTGACAGATCAATGGCACAACCAGAAGGTGTTCTTGAAGATGTGCTTGTCAAGGTGGGAAAATCCTTTACCCATCTTCCTGTGGATTTGTGATTATGAAGATGGAGAAGACACGAGTTCCTTTCTTTGCTAGGAAGACCCTTCTTAGCAAGCTGGGCATTGCCTTGATAGATGTGCGAAGGTGAGCGACACTAAGGGTGGGGAATGAGCCGGTGCACACTTTAATCTTAATAGGAGTTTGGAACACCACGATGTAGATGTAAGTTGTATGGAGTGTAGAAAGCAGTGATCTTCTCGGTGTTGAGTTGGTCGTGTATTCTTCAACATTCTATCAATGAAATTGAGATGAATTTTACCGATATCTTGAGTATTGATTGTGAAATGTTGCCTTCAATTATGTATAACAAAGAAAGCAGTCTCGAGCATGAATGAAAGCGATCGAGATGATATATGCGACGGGGACGAGAAAACTACTTGGCGCAGAAAACTAATTAATAGAAAGGGTTAATATTGAAAGAATTGCCCAGTCATTTGAAATATACAGTTCTTAGAACCCGGAAAAGAAAACCGATCATCATATCGGCTGACATTAGTGAATCCCGAAGAAACGAAGAGCTGCTTGGAAATTACGAGTACAAAGGAAGCTGTGGCGGTCGATTAAGGATCTGAGCATGGGTCCTCCATTTGCATGCACAAAAATGATAGCTGAATGATAATGCAAAAACTTATATTGAGCATCAAGGAGAATTTGAACCACTGTGATGAAAGAAGTTGTCAGAAAAGAAGTTCTAAAATGGTTGAATACAGGTTTTATATATGCTATATCAGATAGTTCTTGGGTGAGCGGTGCGTGGTACCTAAGAAGGTGGATTCTTTGTGATCGAAATAGAAAAGAATGAACTAATTCCTACAAGAGCTGTGACCAGGGATGGAGGGTGTGTATTGACTATAGAAAACCCATCTTGCAACAAGGAAGGATCATTTTCCCACACTTGCTTTCATTGGTCGAATCTTTGAATGGGATTAGCGGGACACCCTCACTTGTTTTCTCAATGGATACTGCGGATATAACCAAATTGCCATTGCACACGAGGATGAGAAGAAAACCACCTTTACATGCCCATTTGGTGCTTTGCTTTGGTGATGCATTTGGTTTATGTAATGCCCCTGGTACTTTCTAAAGATGCATGATGTCTATATTTTCTGATTTGGCAGAAGAAGTTATGGAGATCTTCATGGATGATTTCACAGTGTATGGATTCAGTTTTAAACAGTGCCTGCATAACTTGGGGACAGTACTTCAAAGGTGCCAGGACAAGAATCTAGCTCTAAATTGGGAAAAATAACACTTTATGGTTACAGAAGGAATTGTTCTAGGGCACATGATTTCTGCGACGAGAGTGGAAGTAGACGACAAAAGTTTCAATTATAATCGTTACTGCCACCACTTCTGATCAAGGGAATTAGAAATTTCTTGGGACATCTTTGGATTTTACAAAGATTTATCGGAGATTTCTCAAAAATTTCTGAACCACTATGGTGCTAGAAAAGATACTGGTTTAAAATTTGATGAATCACGCCATAATTCTTTTGAGATATCAAATCGGACTAGTTGAAGCTCCCATCATGGCAAAACCCAGTTAGACGAGAATTTAAATCATGTATGATGCAGGTGATTTTGCAATAGAACGTATTGGGATAGAAAGATTTGAAGATGCTGAAGTAGTATCACATACTTGTGAAACCTTGATGGCTCGAGGGAAAATTACTCGACTGCGAAAGGAGATCTTTGACAATAGTGTTGCATGTGAAAAATTTAAATGGAGTACATTTTGGGGTCCCATGTTATTATACACCTTTGATCATGCAACAATTAAATATCTAATGGCAAAGAAAAGCAAAGCTAAGGCCGATTAGGTGGGTATTGTTATTACAGGGAATTTGATCTAGAAATAAAAAGACAGAAAGGTTGTGACAATGTGATAGGTGATCACTTGTCAAAGAGTGGAAAAACACTCTTTGTATCTGAGAAGAAGAAAGGGAAATAGCGACAAATTTTCGGATGAGTAGTTATTCTAGTTGTCCTCCGATCACCTTGGTATGCGATATTGCGAACTTCTTAGCATGTGGGGTGGCACCACCGGAAATTAAATCTACCGACGGAGAGAAAAAGCTGGGAGGCGACCGAGCGGATGTACATCTAGGATGACCTTGCTATTTAGAGGAGTTGATGCGATCATCGAGAAGATGTGTACGAAGGTGAGCAAAATGAATTTCTGAATGTCATGCATCGCCCATATGGAGGAGGGACATTTTTCAGAGTAAAACAGCCCATAAAATTCTCATTTGGTTTTATTGGCCTACTATTTTCAGGTACATTTTGAATGGGTAAGGTTGTGTGATCAATGCGAAAGAATGGGAAATATCGACAAAATGCATGAAATGCCCACTGCGAGTATCACGTTGGCGCGCGACTATTTGATGTATGAATATATTTTATGGGCGTACCGCTTCATTTGGAAATGTATTTATACTCTAGCGGTGGATTATGTATCGAAATGGAGTTTGAGGCAGCTTGTCCCAGAATGATGCTAATACGGTTGTAGGATTTGTACAAAAATATTCTCGGCCAGTTTGGGACACCAGGCTATGTCGATGATGGAGGAAGCCACTTTGCAAATAAGATGTTTGACAAACTCATGGGTAGATATGATATCAAACACATTATGAGCTTGGCTTATTATCCTCAAACAAATGGGCAAGTTAGAAATTTCAGCGGGAGATAAAGAAAATTCTTGAGAAAAGTGTAAAATCATGAAAGATTGATCTCTGAAACTTGATGATACCTCTTTGGACCTCTGGGTACTTTTAAAACTCAGCTAGAATGTCCCCATCTGAACTGTCTTTGGAAAACCTTGCCACCTTCCTCTTGAGCTGAATGTAGCTATGTGGGCCATCGAAGCTAAATTTTGATTTCAAGGCTGCTTGCTAAGAGAGCTGCCAACTAAATGAGTGGAAGAGTTGAGGAATGAAGCCTATGATAGTGCGGAGATCTACAAGATAAAAAAAAAAACAAAAAAATGGCATGATCAAAGGATTTTGAGGAAAAGAATTCAAACGAGGAGATCAGTCTGTCTATTTCGCTCCAGACTAAGACTCTTTCGAGGAAGCTTGATAAAAATGGAATTGGGTGTATCTGATGGTATCAAGTACACATTTGACGGTGACACTTAGAACCAGTGATCATGAGGAATTCAAAGTTAATGGTGAAATTTAAACACTACCTTGGAGAGATACAAGTGGAAAGAATGACTCTTAGTTAAAATGAGAGAAAAATTGAAGAAACAGAAATGAGTATGACAAGTCTAGCTAAAGACTAAAAGCGAGTAGCTTTGTGGAAGGCAATCCACATCAGTTTGTTTTAAGTTTTCCCTTTATATTTTTTGTGTGAAAGTTTCTAATAGCTTTGTGTAATTTATTCATTACTGCTTGAAGAGTAAGTAAAATTTTTTTTTAGTTTTGCAGGACAATAAGACTATACAAAGGAAGGCATGTCTGATCAAACCCAATCTGCAAAGAGACAAAAAGGGGTAGTTTACTCTTCTTGAACTTATTTAAATTTTGTCTCGACATAGAATGATTGAAGTTGGGGAATTTGTATTTTTATTTTTGTGCTTAAATTTTGAATACGATGCATAGTGAATGGATTTGTTGAATATTTGAATGATGGAGATGAATTAGTTATGTTGTTTTGATTGGATTTGGTGAATTGAAATTCTTTGTGAGTTTGATTGTTGGAAGGCGAAAATTTTACAGTGTAACATCCAATTCATAAGTCGCGACGAAAATTTGGACATTGAAGTAATAAGTTAGAAGCGATTCGCAACAATGAAATTAAGGTTGTGACCACATTAGGTGCAAGACGTGAAAATCTTTAAGTCGCGACCAGGTGTCAAATCTCAATAAAATAAAGTTTTTAAACCTTTCATTTTGTTTATTAAATAAGAGATAAATTCATAAATCATTAAATTTAAGAGGCTCAAAGAAATTTAATGTTGCGACCCCCATATCGCAATCAAGACATTGAGCCCAACTTCCATTCCAATTTCAAGTCATCTTTAATTCATTCCAATGTTTCCACTTCTGCATCTATCATTTTGAACCCCTAAATTAAATGTATTAATACTGAGAACGAAGCCAGCTGAATTAAGGAATCGGTTTAAGTCGTAGTTTCGAAAGAATAATTCAGGAAATTCAATGCCTCTCAAAAAAAACGATCAAACTTCATGAAGTTTTCCTCATTCCTCTGTTGGAAATAGCCAGGGCGCTTGAATCCGAAAAATTTCATTTAGTTCATTCATTGGAAATCTTAAAAAAGATAATTAAGAGCTTCACCTTTGTTCCCAAGAGGATCAAGATCACTATAAAAGGATGGGAAAAACACATAAAGAATAAACAATGAGAATGAAGAAAAAAGAGAATGAGGAAAAAGACGAGTTCCAAGGGTGCAAATGCAGAGCTTATGGAATGAATGGAGTCGGAAATCAAACCAACTCCAGTCATGATTCCATAGCATTTCTTGTAATCAAGAAGAATATGGATGATGAGGAGAATTTGGAAGAAGATTGTGAACCCCATCATCCAAAGGAACTTAGAGAATAGAGGAAGCGAGGAAGGAAGCATCTGGTTCAGAGCTCGCTATCAGCCTTCCTTCAGCGCAAATTCGAGACTTTGAGGCTGGTAAAGCAAAAGCTCGGTAGCCTTTAGGAGGAAGGCATAGGGTTTTAGATCGAAAATATAGAATTTTCCTCTTGAGTTAAAATCTGATCCCTAATTGTAATTTTGCATTAGTTTTTTATATAGATGAAAAATCATATTATCTGACATTGAGATGTTTGATATGTGAATAAATAAAATTGCCATTTGATTAACAAATTGATTGTTTTTGGGTTCACAAATTGATATACTGCATTGTGTGGTTTGTTTCATTAATTAGTTAGCATGAAAATTATGAGTGCCTTGTCTAAGAAGGATCAAATGACAAATTCTGTTTTGTTCTCCCAAAAACAAAAATGCAAGAAAAATAAAGGCGTAGACTAGTAAACTGGAATTAGGAGTTGCAGCTTGAATGTTTAAATTAAGTTAGATTTCAGAATTGAAAAAAATGGATATTGCTGAAGGAACAAATAACTTGATTGAAAGTGTGTAAATATGATGAATGGTACAGTCTTGAAGAAACATACACTTGGTCAACAAACTCATGAAACTTTTAGAAAATTAAGACATCTTACGGGAAATTCATGATTAGAGTTCATGGTCCTAGAACTTATTAGATTATTGATTGAGGCGAAATCTTGGGGTAAAACAACCCAGCGAAGAAGAAGTGATGAGGCCATCATAGCAATTTGAGCTTTTCCAAGCCTACCCTCAATATATGCTAAAACATACCCCTCTAGTTCCATGCTTTGAGCCAAACAATCCTTAATTCTTCAAATGACGACAGCGAAAACTGAATTCCCTTCCTTTACGTAATCCTGTGACAAAATTTAGATTATCGGTTTCAACATAGAAAGGTCTCTTGGAAAGGAAGAAGCAAGTTTGGGGGAAAAAATATTTCCAAATATTACAAAGGCGGGAGAAGAAATAACACGAAGAGTAGAAAAAAAAATTGATGAAAAGGGAATAAGACATCAGTATTATTTCTATTTCCTTTGAACGATTAAGCTCGTAGGGGTGTTTTAACACCTAGTACCCTAATGCCAGCGGTATGGGGTTCTTCTTGAAAGTTCTCTAAGGGTGATGAAAGCCTAAGAAAGATAAACATTGCACTATTCCCATGCTTAGAAAAACAAAAAGCAAAGAATTCCCGAACAAGAGGCCTTTGAATAAAGTGCAAATGGAAATCAAAATGCCATAAAAAGATTTCAAAAAGATGAATCAGGCCAAGATTGAGGAGAATTAACAAGTACAAAGAAGGAAAAGGGTGAAAACTGAAGGAAATTAGGTAAAAGAAAGAGTGGAAACTGGGTAATTTGCAACTTAAATTTTCCATTATCTACCAAATTACCTAAGCCCAACATTACAAGCTTGAAGATTACCGTTGTCTTGAGTTGAATTTACCTACATTAGTGAAATCAATATGAAAAAACAAGCCAATGGGACCTTGACCTTGAGTTTTCTAAGGCTTCCCGAAGATTAACTAAATTCCAACATGAAGATGAAAAGTTGAAGACACGCACACACACGAGAACCAAGACTTATTGAATAGCTGTTTAAATACATTATTTCATCAAGGAATTTGTGATAGAAATTGGAAACCATTCCTTTTCTTGGTCGAAACTGAAATTTAAATGATATTTGCTATCTCCTATTTCAAGTTGAAGGTGGAATAAGAAGGCGTAGTGTGAATCGGAAAAATGTCCTTAAAAATTTAAACAGTATTTGAGGACAAACAATTCTTTCTTTTTCTTTAGCAGGACAAGCAAGATTTTAAGTTTGGGGAATTAAGAATAAGTAATTACATTTGTAACCTTAATCGGAAAAATGGATTAAAAAATCAATTGGTTTTTACTCATCAAATTCCACAAACTTATTTTAGCGTCCCCCAAGCAAGAAAATTGTTTGTCCTCAAACAGACAGACTTTATTTTTAAGGACATTTTTCTTTTCTAATACAATCTTTTACGATTCCCACCAATTGACTTTGAAATAAGTAGGTTGCAGTATTATTTCAAACTTAAGTTTTTAACTAAGAAAAAGGAATGGTTTCAACCTCTATCACAAATAAACTGATGAATCTTATCTTGTAAAACATACAGTTGGTCGATCTGTTTTTGTGCGTGTTTTGGTCTTCTTTCCTTTTCTCCTTGTTAGATTAGTTAATAATGCAGGGGATTCTCCTTGAAAGATTAGTCAAAGTCCCGTGACTTGTTTTCATGATGATCTCCACTAATGTAAGCAAATTCAACCTTCAAGATCAATGAGGTCTTTTGAAAAACATAATATTGAGAGCTTGGGTTGTGGGTAGACAATTGGAAAGTTTAGGCTGCAAATTACCCAAATTCCACTATTCACTTCTACTTAATAGCCTTCCTCTTTCATCCCTTTCTTTTGTACTAATGTGAACTTGAATAACTCCCCCAGACTTGGCTTTTGTGCATTATCTTGAATCTTGTGTCCTCTTTGATTACCACCTTCATATTTATCAGCCCAATTCCCTTTTTTGGCATTCTTTTTGTTCTCCTTCTCTTGTCAAAGTTTTAAGACTAGTGCAATGTTTTGTCCTTTTAGGTTTTCTATCCCTCTTAGAGAACTTTGGGTTAACAACTCCCATACCAGTTGGCATTAGGGTACTAGGTGTTGAAACACCCATAAGAACTTAATTGTTCAAGAGAGATAGGCCACAAGACAAAACTTATTCCCTTTTAATTGACTTCTTTTTCTCCCTCTCTAATCTTTCAATTGATTTTTCCTCATCCTTCCTTGCAATCCAAAAGAAATATATATTCACAGCTTGTTAAGCCATATTACATTTCTTGTCTTGAAAACTAGGTAATTTAGGGTTCTTTGCTATAGGATTAGTTTTAGGGAGGGATTTCAAGTTTCTAATTGCTGTTATTTGAAGAAGTTAGGCATATTTGGCTCAAAGTTTGGAACTAGGGTGTATGCATCTACATATAATGAGGGTAGGCTTGAAAAAGGTTCAAACTTCCAAAGAGGGCCTCTATCCTTTCTTGTTAGTTGTTTTTGCCTAGGATTTCGCCTTAACCAATAATCTAACAAGTTCTAGGACCTTGTAACCTTGATTGTGAGTCACCCCAAAAGATGCCCCTAATCTTTTTCAATTTGTTAAGGACTTACTTGACCATGTGTGATGTTTTTCCAGGATTTATACTGACTTAACTATTTACACACATAGATTCAAAAGTCTCATCTGTTCTGTCAATTGTTTTACCTTATCCCCAGTGCAGCAATTTTAACTCTATTTGAACTAAAGCGCAACTTCTTACTTGAGTTCAATGAAACCTACTCCCATTTATGTCACCGTCTTCTTTGGATTTGTCGATTGGTTGTTGTGCCATTTACCATTAAATGCATTAATATAATAATCATTCCTTTTAGACATAAAAACCTTACAAATCAATCAAGTTCCTCAATCGAATCAATGCATCCAAAACGGTTCACATTCCTCAAGCTCATTCAACCGCAATGATACAAATTAACCATTCATCAACATACATGTTCTAATTGCAACATTATTGAAACAACAAAACCAAATTGTCATATCAAAAAAGAAATCACAGACACTTCCAATGAAGCATGCTGGGCTTTCATTAATGTTGAAGACGAATAATTAGAGAAGGGGAAAAGAAGAATTGTGAGAATTCATTTTCTTCTCTTATAGGATTTGGTAGATTATATGATATTTGGAGGATCAATGTCAAAAGCACTTAAACGGGAGGAAATTTTGGAAATGTGATATACGGTTTTCTTATCATTGGGTTTTTCCCTTCCAGAGGTGCATATATCATTTGTAAACTCCACCAGAGTGATCAAACGATCTTGATTCTGACCCACTTTATTCATTGTGCTCTCCAACTCATAAATACAACCCAGCATGTTTGACAAATTAGTGTTGATCAAATCCAAGCTCTCATGCCAGATTTTCCTCCTATATACATCATTGTCCTCTAATTCTTTGTTTCTTTCCTTCATTAACCTCCCAAACTCTTTGAATTTACTTGTAAGAGATACTTGAAAGCTTCTATTTTCTTGACATATTTTCATTCTGCTTCTTTCTTATGAAATTGTCGATGATCTATCTTCAGGTGATTGTTATAGAAGGCTTCGGCTGGCTTTCATCTTTTCTCTTGATTATCCTCCCTCCTTTTCATCTCTTCCTTCCATTCTTCTTCTTTTTGCTTCAAATTTTGCTCCCATTGTTGTTCTTTTCTTTTAAAATCAGCTTTTAGGAATTCTTCTCTGATTTGTTGCTGCCTCTCCCACTTCTCTCTCTCTTCCATTTATTTTTTCATTGATATAAACATATCCATTATTTTAGCAGTTCCTTCATTCCTTCTAGAACTCTCTGCAGCTCAGGGAAATTCTCTCTCATATGCGGGTATAAGATGACTAAGTAGATCATTCTACAGTGCATCTCTTCTTCTTTTGCTAGAGGAGTTTGTTCTGGAAAATTTTCTATTTCCCTGCTATCATTTCCTCTTCTTTGGATACTTCTACCACTAATCCTTCGCTTTTTATTTCAGGCCCTTTGTTGCAGTCGGGGTTAGAGGCTTAGGGGCATGCCTCTTGCCCATGATCCCTTCACTCGACAAGGATGCATAGTCGGTGATGGTTGTTGGGTGGGATCGATCCTCTTTGTTGCTAGATGGTATCACGATGGAGCCTTCAATTAAACTTCCCACATTAATTTTATATCCCTTCAAAGGGCATATAAAATTATGACTAACTCATATTGAGCACATATGCTTAGTTGGAATTATACATAGGATATAGTAGACATTCTTTGCCATACGTGTGAGAGACCCTTTGTTGATAGCATGGTGTGGGTTCTTCTTTGTCACCTCCCACTTTCCCTGCCTAGCAGTTAGCAGGTTTATGATTCTTCCATGGTTTGGATCTTCAACCAACTTCTTGAATTTCGAACCATGCTTGAGTTCCTTCAGTTGAAAGACTTCGTTAATTCTCCGTGTCTAAAGAACCCATTACCTGAACATATCTTTGAGTCCTCCCTCATCCCTACCATATTTGCATAGAACTCCCTTGCCAGAGCAGAGAAACCAGGCGCCTTGTGCACACAGAAGAATTCCCAGCCCTTCTTTTATATTATTTCTGCAAGGAAATAAACAAACCTTTCATGATAAAGCCTTTGTCAGCCATTTGATTGTTCCATAAATCTTGAGCTTTTGCGGAGATGAAGTCTTTTACTCCTTCTGTTTCATTTTCTTACTGTATGCCTCACCGTTCTCTGTCTTTGTTGCTCTTTCTTCCTCAACTGGTTCTTCTACTTCAAGTTGAGCTTTTGGTTATGCATTTGTGACTGTCTTAGGTTGAGGTCCTAGGTGAACCTCTTCCTCCGTATGAGTGTATTCATTCATTATCTCATTGATCATCTCATTAAGATTCGGATCAGGGCTCTGGTTTTCTGCCATGAGTGAGAATTTGGAGTTGAGCTTTTTAGGAAACTGGATCTAAGGTTTGGTATTGAAAGAGAGAAGAGAATGGCTTGGAGTTGGAGGATGCGTCTAGATTGAAGTTTTGGAGCAATTTAGCTATTCGAGTTTGACCTTTACTTGGTGGATGGAGCAATGTTATTATTGTCTTATGGAATATCGCAACGTGTGACTAAGTCACAACACTAATTCTATGATAATGTCTAATTTGTGTTGCGACCTTTCATCGGAAGGTTAAAACCCTAAATTTATTGGGATTTAGACAATTTTGGTGTGACCTACTTTGACAAGTACATTAGCATTGGGGCTATGGTGTGACAATGAAAGTGATGTCACGACATGCCTTTCTCTTTTTCGGTCATTCTGGTTGCGACCCAATTTCTATTTGTCAGCGACCACTTTGTTCCTACACCAGGTCATTTAAGTTCCACACATTACATTTGCGACCCAAAAATTAATGTTGCGACCTTAGTTTGTTCTTAACAATAAAGCTTGTGTTGGGCAGATTTTCTTAGTTCTTATGTTATCGATTCGGAGCCTTGTCGCGACCTCTCAAAGTCTGTCGCTGACCTAGAAAATCTCCCAGGTCTCTATAAGCAGTGTTTATTCCCTATTTTCCTATGACTTCTAGTCTCCTTTGATTGACTCAATTCACCCCAAAACACACTTGTAAAAACATATAAGCATTCAAACCCAAATTCAAACAAGAATAGTTCATCATTCAAATGTTCAACAAAGTAACTTATCAAAGCATAAGATTCAATATTGAATTGAAAATCTAATTCCCCCAAACTTCAATCATGCATTCTCTAAATTTTCTTTTAATGCTAATTAAAGAGTATTATACTTCCCCTTGTGTTCTTGTGTCTATACTGGAAGCATTAAGTGAAGAATCTTTTTCTACTTGTACTTCCATTGACCTACAAAAACACTCAAAATTTTAAACGAGTGAAACGACACACAAGTCTAACTAAAACTTAAAATTTTATACATTAATTGACTATAAAACTATAAAATAAAAATATTGTATGGGTGCCTCCCACGAAGCTGCTGGAGTTTAGGTCCTTAGTTTGGACTTGTTGCTATCATTCTCTTGTCTCGACAATTCTTTAACTGGTGCCAGTCCAGCCTTCAATTATCTTCCCTCAGGTAATGCTTTAATCTTTGACCATTCACTTTAATTCTTCTCAGGTATTAGTTTTCAATGTCCAACTTTGCTCCAAAGGTTATACTTGTCACTACTGTATAGGGACCACTCCATTTTGATCTCAATTTTCTTGGAAACAGTTTCGGTCTAGAGTTGAATAACGAGGACTTGATCTCACACTGAAATTCACTCTCAGAATTTTTAGTCATGCCATTTCACTGTTTTATCTTTGTAAATTACAGCATTATCACTAAGCTTCATTCTACATTTCTTCCAATTCATTAGTTAGATGTCTCTTCCTTAGCGACCTTAAAATCAAAAATTCAATTTCTTGATGGCCCACATAGCCTTGTACTCCAATTTAAGAGGAGAAACAAGTTACCAAAGTGATTCTATGGGGACAACACCAATGGGAGTTTTATATGCGGGTTACGCAAAGCCCATGATGCATCATCAAGCTTTAGAGACCTGATCCCTTATGCTAGGGCTTACAGGTCTTTCAAGAAATTTTCTTGATCTCCCTATTGGAAATTTCGGCTGCCCGTTTGTTTGAGTTAGTAGAAATGAGCTCATTATGTGTTTGATTCCATACCTACCCATGAGTTTCTCAAACACCTTATTTGCAAAATGGCTCCCTCCATCACTTATGATAGTTATGGGTGCCCAAATCTGCTCAAAATATTTCTCTGTAAGAATCCTACAACTGTATTAGCATCATTTTGGGACAAGTTGTTGCTTCCCTTGTTGGATACATAGTCCTGGTAGGAGTATGTATAGATTCCCACAAATAAAGATGGAAATGGTCCCCCGTGAAATCCTTCCCCACGTAAAGGCACCACTTGAGATGCACGGGGGGCATTTCATGTCTTTCTTTGATACTTCCCATTCTACGCACATTGATCACAAGTTTCCGCGATTCAAGGCAATCTTTGAATATGGTAGATGATAAAACCGATTGGAGAATTTTATGGGATTTGTACATTACCAAAATGTCTCCAGCTATGGTGATGCACTTGACACTCCATATAAGATCTTGCCTTATTTCACTTTTGGGCACACACCTCCCGATTATCATATCGGCTCTCTTTTGAATATGATAGTTATAATCATCCCATATATAAAAACTAGTTTGTCAGGTCATAACTTCTGCTCTACGGTGGTAGTTGAATTTTGGTGGCATTACTCCCTGAGCTAAGAGGAAGTGACAATGTCGACATACCGGGTGGTGGAATGACAAGCTGGAATAACTGTTCATGCGGAAAATTTTCTAATGAGTATGTTCCCTGTAGCTATAGTGAATGCTTTTCAGTGCTGACAAGTGATCGACTATCACACATTATCACAGCCACTTTCCCTATCTTTGATCTCTAAATCAAATTCCTGCGACAACAATGCCCATGTCGGTATTGGCTTGCTTCTTCTTTGCCATCAAATATTTAATTCTTGACATGATCAGTCATGGATGACATGGGATCCCAATATATAGGGCTGAATTTTTCACGTACAAATACCATAGTGACATCTCTTTTCAATAATTGGAATTAAGATCTCTTGAGCTTGATGAGGTTTCTTTGGCATAGTATATGGCCTAAACATCTTTCTCAGTTTTCTATCCCAATGCGACTCATTGTAATCATTGGCATCCTGCGAACATCTCAATTCCTTATTCGGGTCTGGTTTGGCCGTGATGGGAGCTTGACTAATGCGGATCAGTATCTTGAATGAGATTGGCGGGACTCATCGAAATTAAACTTGTCTCTTTTTCCAATTAATCTACACAATGGTTTGCAATTTTGAAGTCTTTGATAAATCTTACATAGAAACTAACATGTCTGAGATGCTTCTTATTCCACTTAGTACATTTATGGGTGGTAAGAGTCTTTATAGTGGAAACTTTTTTCTTGGTCCACTTCCGATATTCTTTGTGATGTGTTCAAGGACAATGCCTTGTTATATCAAATGGTATTTCCCAACTCAAAGCTAAATTCTTGTCCTTGCCTGTGAAGTATTGTCCCACCCCAAATTTTACGGGCAATGTTCAAAAATGGATCCATGCTTGTGAGAGTCATCCATGAATACCTCCCGTAACCTCCTTGCCAAATGCGAGGAACATAGACTATCATACATCTCTTTGAAATGTGGTAGGAGCATTGCATAGCGAATGGCATTCTTCTAAAAACAAAAGTACCTTAAGGGCATGTGAAGTGGTTTTCTCCCTAGTCCTCGGGTCTGATAACAATTTGTATATCCAATATCCATCGAGAAACATAAGTGAGGATGTCACGCTAACACAATCCGACATACGATCGATAGAAAGGCAAGGGAAGAAATGATTTTTTCTGATTTAAGATCATTCAATTTACATAATCTACACACACCCTCTATCTATCATAGTTCTTATGGGAATCGGTTCACTCCTTTCATTTTACAGTCCACGTTAGATCATCCTTTTTGGGACCACATGAGCTGGGCTCGCAGGAGCTATTTGATATCCACGTAAATGACCCACACATTTAACCATTTCGATACAACATCTTTCATTCTTGGATTCGGTCTCCTTTGGTGTTCGATTGAAGTCACTACCATTGTCTTCTATGTAAAATTGCATGTCAAATCTGAAATAGTGGGATGATACCTTTGAGATCTTCAATTGACGAGACATTGCCCTCCTGTATTTCTTTAGAATCTTTAACGACCTACGTTCTTCATTCTGATCAATGCGACAAATATAATCTTGGTTTGCCTTGGTTCTAAGAAGAAGCATATTTTCGGATAATAGTCAATTAACCAATATTAACCCTTACTATTGCTAGTTTCTTACTCAGTTCTTTCTTTCTTTCTTTTGTGAATTCTCTGTACCGTTTTTATTCAAGTTCTTATTTACATAACTAATTTTTACCAAGTGGTGACATTTCATAATCAACACTCTTAAGATAAAAATTCATCTCATTTTCGTGATAGAATGTTAGATATTGCAATCGAGTTCGATTCAAAATTGATGGGACTAATATTTATCTGACCCTTTATTTTCTTCATCAACATCGTTTGTTTTAAGCTTTTTGTTGAGGTTGAAGTGCCTTTGCTTCATTCCCCACTCGAGTTAGCTCACCACTTCTATACATAGATCGAGCGACTCTAGTTACTAAGAAGGGTCTTCCCAATAACAAGGAACTGTGTGTCTTCTTCTATTATTTTCATATTCAAATCCTGAAGGAGATGAATTTCCCTACCTTGACCGTACATCCTCAGGACTCATACAGTTTGTGCCATTGACTATCGACCATTGCAGTGTAATTGTTGTTGGGGCAAGTTCCTCCAAACTCAATGTCTGTACCATTGATAAGGGCATCAAGTTGATGCTGGCTTTGAAGTCACCTTAAAAACTTGCTGGAATTTGTATTTCCCGATTGTGCACGGGAATGGTAAAGCGCAGGATCTTTCATCTTAAATTTGGTGGAGAAGCTTTTACGAATAAGCTGCGTTGCATGTTGCGAGTTAGACTCATACTCATATAAAAATTTTCTTCTTTTTGCTCGGTATATCCTTGAAATTTGCATAGTTTGGCGTTTAATTAGAATCTACAAGGGATATTAATTTCTATCTTCTTGAAAATCTCCAATTTAGAAAATTGTTTACTCCCTTTGCGCCCACGAAGTCTTTGTGTGGGAAAGGAGCTGCGGGTGTGTGGGCTCCCAGACCTTCTGCTACCTTGCTTTTGTTCATAGTTTCCCCCAGGATGCTCATTTGCTTTATTCTCAGTTTTTGCGGTCGACTGAATTTGCTCTTTCTATTCTTTTTCCGAGTTTCTTAAATGCTACTTGTTTGCTCGGTCTTTTATGCTTTCTACTCTACGTTGCTGATTCCTTGCCACTCCCTCAATTTGGACTACCATACGGTCCTTAGTTCTTTATTGGCACTTGGAAAGAAGCATCCTTAGTTTTGTTTTGCAAGGTTGAGATGGCCTTGGCTTTGTGTTTTAAGTTCTTGAGTGAAGCATTAGTATTTGCTTGAAAATTTGTGTATTGGATTTAAAGCGTAGGCTCGACAGGTACTGTTCATAGAGTTCATGACTTTTTGTTGTCCCCCGTGAGCTATGACATTTTCTCCACTCTAATAGTAGGCCTTCTTTTGACCTTGATATTCATTTTGTTTAACTCCTTGTTATTTGATGCTTTGTTTAGGAACCTTGGTGGATTATATCCCCTTCTTGAAAACCTTGCCACAATCTTGGGCCACGTGATCCTCTACCATCTGAGAAGTTCTCATGGCCCCTCAATCTTTGGTGTGTAGTGTGTAGGCAAGTTGGGTTAAAGCTTGAAATGAGTAGCTTCTCTGTTCCATTGAATAGTGGCACCATCGATGAGGTCCTCTTTAATTGGTCCCTAGGCACTTTAGTTCATCTCTTCATGCTCAATTCCTTAGAACATAGTGCATTCTTCTCATGATTCCCGACTTGTGCATTATTGCATCAGTTTTGCTTCCTTATCAGTCATTTATTAGGCTCATTGACCACTCCCCCCTTTTGTTATGCTATTGCTCATGAGATTAGGATGGGTTTTCATGTTGCATTTGGCCAGGTCTTCAATCAACTGCTTGGCTTCCTCTGCACTTCTTTTCTTAAATGCTTACCGATAGCGCATACGCCAATTACTCTTAGAGGTATCATTCAGGGAGTGGTAGACAATATCCCTTTGGGTCTTCAAGTCTATCCCATGCATAGGGCACCTCTTTAACAGCCTTTTGTACCTTTCCCGGCAGTATATAAGCTTTCATCCCTCCACACTTGTTTGAACCTGATGATCTCCCACTTTTCTTCTTTTCACTGTTGTAAGTGATGGGAAAAATCTACTAGGTAAGCTTCCACCAACTCTTTATGTATTAACTGAGCCATATGGCAATTATTCATGTACTATGTGGTTGCAATATCTCTCAAGGAAAAGGAAAGAGATGTGGTTGATCACCTACGGTGTATGCAATTTAATTTAACTATAGTGTTGCCATCCTAAGAATGCGCCCGTGTGCTCATTAGGATCTTGTTAAAATTGGCTTTGTAAATTGAGATACAATTGCACCATGGTGATCAGTCTTCGAGACTAGCTCAAAATTATTAACCTCTATGACGGGTTGTCTAAGCGTTGAATATTAACTGCTTAGATAGCCTTGGTCTCCAGTCTTCCGTTCATATCTTGCATCGGAGGCCTTTCTGCTGCTGTTTCTTGTTCAACTGTCTGACCCATTATATCATCTGCCAAATTTGTTGTTTCTACACTTCTGACCTTCCTTAAGTTCCTCAATGTTCTTTCTATCTAAAGTAGATACGATTCTAATCATGCATGAAAAACTTCTTGAAATGGAAACATATTGAGATCCAGTGGAAGCTTGAGTTGTATTAAATCATATATCGCTAAGTTCTCTAAAGATCAATAGCTTATGCGGCCACTAGTATCAAAGCGTTGTTGTGAATTTCTTTTATGAAAATAGAAAAATGAACAAATTAGCATTCTGCTTTTTATTAAAATATTGATTTACTTAGGGTCACTTTGAAACCAGACAACGGTTTCCGCAAAACTTGTTTGTGTTTTTGTGTATAGACTACAAACCACTCAATTTTAATGCCTCTACTTGAGGTCTTATAGTTTCCCTATAGTGACCAAAGTGGGGAGCTAATTGTTGAGTAGAAGTGGTTTGTATTTCTTGAATTATTAAATGGGTTTAGTCTAAGACAACTGCCAGTGCACCTGGTCGTACAAAGTAGTAAAATTTGGATATAAGTCGGATATCATTCCCTCGAGATTGACAAGAATTTTAAAAATCTTTACCTAACTACTCCAAGATCCACACTATTTGCCTCCTTGTAAATGTTTAAAAATAGAATTATAAATAAGATCCCTTACTTAAATTATATTTATCCTAATTAAAGAAATTTGAATTAAAACAAATAAAATATTAGATGAATGGTTCTTTGCTAGAAATGGACAACGATATGAAACTCTTATCGAACAGGTCAATTTACGCATTATAATCCAGTGATCTTCTCAATCCCGATTTTGGATATGGATTTCAAATAAGTGCTAATAATGCGACGGATTTCTCACAATTCAACTAATCGGAGGTCTGCTTCTTTAAAAGACCTTAAGTCTAATCAGTTACTTATTATTCAGGAACACTCTTATTAAGATCTGGGTATTTTTCTTTTCAATACTTCCCATGCCCACATTTCTTAAGACACCTCTACAAAATGGTTGATGACTCTTCCTTTAGATCGGTAAGTTTTCTCTTTCCATGATTAGGTCTCGGTTAACACGGAGATCGAGAGATCTCCCATGGATGGGGGTGAAATCTCTGATTATTTAAATTGATAAATAATCCCCTTCAGCACTCAACTAAGGTTAAATGGAAATTTATCTAGGTGAACTCTACGACTCGATGGTTCTTCAATGGTAGTCCTAGTATGCCCACAAATTGAATGTTCAAAGCTCTAAGAATCTCCATACACAGTAATCGCTGGAGGCGCCTTGGAAATCGAGTATGAAAGCAGGTCCCTTGAAAAGGATACTCGATACTACTATTGGGAACAATCAATTTAAGAACAACATCAATCAAATAAATCCCCAATTTCAGGTACTTCTCTCTAATATATGCAGAAAAGACTATAACTAACGACAAATCCAAGTTAGTGGAAGTTGTGCTCATCAGCGCATCCTGGCTTGACAATGGAGCATTGATCAAATACACTAGTAGTAGTTTACTTGATTAAGCGATAAAAGCAATTCCATAGTGAATTACGGATTCCATTAATTTCGGGCGAGTAATTGGAGAGAAAATGAAGATTAAATCCGACAACATTCTGAGCCCAGGTTCTTGGTTCGGATCCCGAAAAAAAGAAAAGAAAAGAAAAGAAAAAGAAAATAAAATAAAATAAAAGAAAAAGAAAAAAATCTACTCACAAATTATACAATTAGGTCTAATCCCCAAAGGATACGGGTTGCAGTGGGAGCCTCCTATTCTGCTGACCTTAAAGGCCTTGATTTGCTTATTTCGATAATTGGCACGATTCCAAACTCCGGTCAGGTTTGAATTTTAATAGTGACTCATTTATTCGAGGTTGTGACCTCGGAGGCTGTCGTGACTTGTTCGGTCTTATTGTGTCCCTATGGGCTTATGTAACATTCTTTTGCCCTTGTTTTGCAATATTGACTGAGTCACGACTGATGTCCCTTTGTCACGACATTGTTTGCTGTGGATTTTCTTGGAGTTGGTTACTGTGCAACATGAATTCCTTGTCGCGACTACCCCTTGACTCTTTTGTTTTTTCATGTGTGTCGTGACTTGGAAATCCTGTTGTCTGCTTTTACTTAGCATTTTTCCTGAGAATCATCATGTTGCAGTCGCGACTTCAATTGCTGTGTCGTGACCATGTTTGTAAGTTCTTGTTAGTGATGACTCTTGTTGCGACCACATTTTCTGTTTCAGGAGTATTTATGTCGCGACGGCTTTTCTTCCCTTCTTTGAATTATGTCTCTACGACCAAGTTTCTTTGTCGCGACAGTTACATTGCTAACCCACTGATTCTCGTCCGACAACTTTTACGATTAACTTTAAGTGTTGTGTCGCGACCCTTAATTTCATGTCATGACTGGTGTCTTTTCGCTTGCGAATTTTGTGTCGCGACAACTTTTCATATTGCTACACCATTTTACATTTGCAAGCCCACGATTTGATCCTTGGTCCGCGACCTCACTTTCATGTTGCGACATCATTTCTGTTTTGCCCTTCATGCAAGTTGCGACTCCAATTCTTTGTCTACATTTATTTTCTTGTCACGACATGATGGAATTCGCGACAAGGTCGTTTCTTTTCTTCGCACATGATTCCTGTCGTAACCTCGAAAGCATGTCATGACCAGTTATTTCTTCAATCTTGTCGCACCCCTCATTTTTTAGTCTGCAGTTTCTACTCGATCGACTCTTTTCTGGTCGCGACCTAGAAAGTGCGTCGCGACTGAGTGGTGGCCCTTCTTACCACCTTGTTCTGCTTGTCGCGGGTTGCTCCAAAACTTAGTCCACCGTGTTTTTAAGCTGACCCCCGACTCATTTTAATGTCATGACATGAAATCCCATGTCCTTGACCTCACTTGGTGTCTTGACTTATATTTTTCGCAACAACAAAACCCCTTGTGGAGACTTTGTCAGTTCATTTAGCAACCATTCCTTATCGTGACATCAATTATCTGTTGCGACCAGAGTTGTTTTCTTTCGGTGTCGCGACATACAGAACGGTGTCGCGACAAGATCCTTCTTTCAAGCTTTTCTCACGCATCTGTGTCTTTTTATCATAACCCTTGATTTCTTGGCTCAAATGCTTCTTATTTGTGACCTCGATTCCTACTGTCGCAACATTGTTTGTGGTCTTAAATTTTCTCTATGTTGATCATAAGGATGTCGTGACACATGACATTTGTCTTACGAGTTGTCGTGACATTATCAATCGGTCGTGACTTAAGCTGTTGTACCCGATGAATTCCCTTGTCGACCTCGACCCCTATGCAGCCATGACCTAATTGCTTGGCTATTTATCTAGTTTTCTTCTAGTTTCGTCTTTAGATTCGACTTCTTTCTATACAAATGTGCAAAATATAAGATTTGTTAAATCTCCCACATTTGCGTAAGAATAAGTAATTACATTGTAACCTTAATCAGAAAAATGGATTAAAAATCAATGAGTTTTGACTCATCAAGAGGCTAAGTCGGTCTTCGAATCGCCGTGTCTTGGGATTGATGGGGGTACCTATAGGAGGTTCATTAGGGATTTCTCAGGCCAATGGCTTTATGGCGAGATTGACCCAAAGGAGGTTAGTTTGGGTCGATGACTTGTGTGAGGCATTTCGGAGTGAAAGGGGCTTGCCGACTCCCTGGCCACATTAGTCCCGAAGGGACAGGGGAGATACCTGAGTGTATTGTGATGCCTCGAAGGACGGAGCCCGGGATGCGTTTTGATGCGGTCGGGAGGAGTGGTAACCTTGATTCTCGGCGATTGAAGAATCGCAGGCGGGTCACCCACCGTGACATGGAGTTGGCGACATTGTGCTTTGCCTTAATGACATGACACATTTATTTGTATGTTGAGCAGTTTGAAGTATTTTTAGACCACAAGAGTTTGAAGTATATTTTCACACAACTGGACCCCAACATGAGGCAACGTAGGTGGATGGAGTTTCTAGAGGATTATGAATTCACTTTGCATTACCATCATGGTAAGGAAAATGTGGTGGCTGATGCACTCAGTCGAAAGTCACGGGATGTACTAGCTAGTGTAGCTTCCCGGGAGTGACAGATGCTCGAGATTATGGGACAGATTGGACTACAATACAGTGATCAGGCTTAGGGTATGTTGGGGAGTTTAGTGGTTACGCCTTCCTTGCGAAGCGAGTGAGATTGAGTCCCCAAGGACGGGATCTGAATAGTGTCCATCGGGACCCGAGTACAATCCCGGGTATGGGTGACAAAGGCTGGGCCATCCAAACAAATGGTAGTCTTGGTTTAGGGACGGGTTGTGGGTCCCTCCGGTTGGCGGTCCCGAGGAGACCCTCGAGTTCCATTGCTTTTGTGTGCATCCAGTGTACAGATGCTGTATGATCTTCGTGCGTGAGTAATGCGGAGCGGGATGAAGCGACCGCGTTGCGATTTTGTTCAAAAGATGTCTCACGTGTCGCGGGTAAAAGTACGACCACCCGAGGCTGTGAGGCTAATCGGGGTCCAGTTGACAACCTATCCTTCGTGGGAATTCACGTAGTTTGAGGTGACCCGATACCACCTTTGTTGTTTCCCATTTATCGGGATCATATTTTCTGAAATCGAGCAAAGTCTCCTTTGTTTGGGGGCTCTACCCAACACAGCTTGTATAACAATATAATCCCTGTACCCCATCCTATGAGTCTCAGCAAAGAAGTAGTATTAACCCCACATGGTACATGCATCCGTATCCACGATATACCTGTCTCTTTGTAAAGGGATCACATTCATTTCACATTTAATCTAAAATATGAAAATAAAACCTTAATTACGATCCATTGGGGTCAGTCTGACCCTCTTATATAATTACATGCCCAGACTATTATATAATGGTCCCAAAGGAATTTCTAATTACAATTATTTTATAAAATACTTTTTAAAGTAATATCAGACCACATATCAACATTCCTTCATAATCCGTTACTCATTTGGACGTCGTCTCCTGTACACCCACTATGTACACGAAGGGGTCCCGACGGAGTGAGCAATGCCTAGTGAAGAATTTTTCTACCAAGAGATACTCACATAAATGCACATGCAATAGCATACATAAAACATCAAATCATATTCCATATAAATAATCACGATTCTATATGGAATGTTACGTAATCATGCATGAGATGAGACTCCTCATACCTGTGCAGTGTGAAAACCGGTCATTGGTGATTCCTTAATGACAAACCGTGAAAACTCTCAATTTTAATTTATCAAATCCACGATGTTTTAGTGGTGTATTGACCCGGGGTCACCACGCCTTGACGCTTTCTCGAACTTACATCCACCCAGAAACGCCTGTCCTAGCCCAGGAATAAGAATTTAAGATTCTTTTCCACTCTGCATTGGGGGAGATGCCTTTATCTTGCTTCACTCAAACACACTTGATTATATGTGATTAAATGTGGTATACTAAGTGATTAAGTGATTGAACCCGGAAATAAACCAAGTGTAAAAAGGGCAAAAATGGAAAAATGTAAAATGGGGACCTAAGGGTCATTCGAGAAAATCTTTATGTGTTTAAGTGCAAATAGAAGTGATATATGTGCTATAAGGGTGAAAATTGAGGCAACTTAGAAATCCAAAAATGAGTTTGTTTAAGACAAACATGGCCCTTAAAAGAATGATGACAGATACATTTGGTCTTGGAAGGCTATTATTGTAGCGATATTTGAGAGGGAGAGTAAGAGGGGCTAGGTTTGAGGGGAGAGAAGGCCAAAAGTTTTGGTGGGAGATCATCCCCCATTTATAGTTTCCAAGTGATCAGGACGAAGGAAGCTAGAGACAAAGAAGTTTCAAGAGATTTAAGGTATGAACCAAAAAACTGAAGTTGTATTTTAATGTTTTGGGTTAGAAAAGCTAAATCATCCGATTGGTTTTGCTCATGGTTGGTTTTTAGGATGATATTAGGATGTTATTGGAGTGATTCCCATGTTTTGTTTTGAGTTTTTGAGGATTTTGGAAAATCGCGAAGAGCAAAAATTGGGAAATCTGGGCGCCGGGCTCCTACAGCCCATGAGTGTAAGGAACTCATCTTAGCGGTGTAGACCTATTCCCGGGCGTGGGATGCCTCAGCGATAAAGTAGGGTTAGTGGCACCCCTCAGTGCAGCCTAGCGTAACAAAGCTACGCCGAGGCTGAGCCTCGCCTGCTTATTAGCACTGCTATGCCCATGACGTGGCCTGCACGTTCCGCAATGAGCAAATTTTAGTTATTGTTCGAAGTTAGTTTTTATTTACCACTTAGATAGTATAGGAACCCTAATAAATGACTAATGGGGGTTGAAATAAGGATAAAAAACTAAATAGAAAAGCATTACCGATACCTCGACACCTTAGCGGCGTCGTTTAGTATGATTAATTATTCAACCAGAGTGGAAATTGTATTTGACTAGGTTCGGGTGAAGACGACAACACATACAAATTTGGTATCAAAGACAAGGGATCGATAAATTGGTATGTTCTACGTGACTCAATTCTCATTTCAAGTTCTATTGTGAAATATATATATTGATTTGAATTATTAGTGTTGAAATGTTTGTCAAATATGCGCATGTGGGTTTTATTTGAGACTATAAGTGAATTCTTGCATGGTAGTGAATTGATTTGGGCGTGTTATTGGACTGACCAACATGACAGGTTCACCAATGATTAGATTCATGAAATTACTTGGGTATTTGTTCGATGTGAAATCCGCATTACTGCTAAAATGACAAACAAGCGGGTCCACTAAATGAATTTGTGTGGTGGATGGTAATTTCTATAGTCCAGATGTGAGATTGTAATATTGAATGTGAAATCACGCTATACGAGACGACAAATGGGACGGAGTTCGCATTTGGATCGTAGCAGATGTTGACTCTATGGTCATATGTGAGAAATATAAGCCAAGCGAAAAATGATATTAAAAAAGTGTATTTGTATAAGTATCTTTGACATTACATATAGACATTGTATAAAGGCATTATTTTGATAAATGCATGATTCGTATTGAACTGAAATGGAATAGAGAACTGTATAGAACCACTAAGCATGAAAATGCTTAGCGTATTGTTTTATCAATGCGAGGTACCAAGTGATAGATAGTGATTGAAAGCGGACACAAGGTCGAGGAGCTCAAAGTCATTCAAAAAGCTCTCGGAGTATGCTCCGTCACATGCATCCTCACCCATTTTAGCGTGACATTGTTTACATGAAACAAAAGGGAGTTGACTCAGAAATTATTTTGTACCTATATACGAATACGATTTTGGATAATATGTTGTAAGCGGCATAAAAATGCCCATTTTGATTAAATGCATATTTTGTAAAGGAATTGCATTAATTTGTAAATGTTTATGGGCTTTAAGGTGAAATCGCTGTAAAGATTTGAGAATGAAAGCAGCTTATATTAATTAAAGTAGTATTTGATAAATGGATTTGGTGCATGCTTCCGGTCGGGGCGTCCCAGGGTTTCGGTTAGGATCATGGCCGGGAGGCCAGGCTCGGGAGTCGCCTAGTAATGACGATGCATGTAAATCTATTAATGTGCCATTTCATGTGATGTCCTTACTCGTGCGCAATAAGAATACATGCAACATTTATAAATTTCGGATAATTATTTTTCCTACATATGTTCCATTTTATCAAAAATTTCTATGTTAATACGTCAAACAAGTATATATAAACATGATTTTACACACATAATTATATTTATTTATTTTCCAACAATGGAAACACAAAATGGCCCAAAATCTTGGACCCCTTATAAAGAGGCACCTCTTGAATCCCTTCAGGTTCGATCCTGCAGAATTACTGTGATACCAAAACACACCACAAAACCCGAAGACATGGTATCAGGTCAAAGCCAAACCCTCAACCACAGTCCAGACACGGTTAGAAAATCTATTTAGACTGTCAGAAACAATCAGAAAAATTCAGCGGGCTGTCAGAAAATAGTCACAAAATTCGATCAGACCCATTTGAAAATAGTCCAAAAAATTCTTAATAATTCCTACACTCAGTCCCAAACATTTGGGACTGAAATTTATGGCCTCTCATGGTCTCAGAGAAAACCCCAAGCCATTAAATGGCCTTTAGGCTAGAAATATTCAAAGTAGGAAAATTCCCTACCTACGTAGTTTTAACGAGCTCGAGATTTTGGTACTTACGTGTAGCTCTCGTGCGTGGACCCGACTTTCTTTTTACTCAAACCCAGGCTATGGTCCGATTGCTATTAAATCTTAGAAGCTAGAGCTTCTCTCTCTAGAAACCCACTCTCACGCACACCTCTCTTCTCTCCTTTTTACTTTTCCTTTTTTCTTTTATCCTTTTTATAATTTTTTGGATACATGGCTCACATTCGCCATGTGTCCATCTCTCGACCAGGTCAGGTTGTAACACCGAGAAACCAATTTATTTCTTTTCGACTCCAATTTATTTTAAATGAACTTAAATTTTGACCATTTCCCTAACTTAGAGATTTTTCGTAAGAAATCTAGTCCACACAAGTCATTTGGTATTTGATCACTTGAAAATAGTAAAAATATTCCTACTATCTCATAATTCAACAAAACTTTTTTGGGTCCTTTGGATTTATGAGAGCTAATCAAGGCGCCGATCCATAGTTTCATCATCTGGGATCTAGAGGAATTTTCTAGGCTTTGAACCATTATGGTAATTTATTATTATTATTATCGTTTTCTTAGTTTAGAAATTTCTAATTTTCTCGGGTTTCTGAGACCCGGTAGGGCTACTCCCGACCATTGAGGTAGCGAGTGGAAGTGAGGCATATCATGATGGACTTTGTGAGCTCGCGCACGAACCGCGAGGGCATGATGCGATATGGTGATAGTGGGCCAGGCTCGGCTAGAGTCGACCGCGATTTTCTAGCGGTGCAGGATGACCTTCCACGGCTGGAGTGCACTTGATTGAATGTCGAGGGTGTCAGGCCACATGGGGTGCCAATGTCCATAGTATCAAACAAGGATCCCAGTTCTGACACACTTTGGAAGAAGTTTCCAAAGGCCATGGGGTTCTGATTGATGGTGAGGCACCGCTTTTCATCAAAGTAGATATTAGGTTGGAGAGGAACATATAGGTTTTAGAGGGACATGCTACGACATGTGTCCCTGAATCTTAGGGTAGTTGGTAGGTGCACCCCCTTAGTGGAGTCGCTGAGCCACAACGATTGTCGGAGCGAGTATGGATGGCACCCCTATGAGGGCTTTGTATTGGAGGCCATGTGCGTGAGCTGGCCACGATTAAGAGTATTTATAGTAGTAATTTTTGGGCGATTGGGGTTGATAGTAGAAGCAGGTAGATTAGAATTTAGAGCGCTAGGACGTCATTTGGGCATAAAGTGAAATTTTGAAAATTTTCACGAATGCCCCTAAGAATAGTGATTTTTCTTTATTATATCTCAGGGATGGAGTTTAATTTTTAAAATTTCGATTCACTATGACTTTGAACTTATATTTAAATTTAAGATTTAAGTGAATAGTGATTTTACGGATGAGAAATTTGGAGTCTGTTGATATTTTTTAGGTAGGTCGAAAATAAAATGTGCAAGGTTAATCATGGGAGTCCCTAGCGGCGAGAGACGAGGTGAAGCCGGTCCGTTCAGATAGTTTCAGCGTCCAGAGCGTGGTAGGATAATACGCTATTGTCAGGTTCCTATTTGTGATTTTAATCAGGATTTCAATGATTTCGGAGCCTAGAATCCCACTTTGTGAAGGATTTAATTAGAATATTTCATGGTCAATTTGAGTTTAGACTGACCATAGAATATTTTGACGTTTAATGGTATAAAGCGGTCCTAGGCGAAAGGAATACAAAATGCGATAAAATGGAATGTTTTATGAGAGCCAATCAAAATATTTCTTATTGGCTGGGTTAGGGTTTGATATTGAGGTGGACGATGAGATTCATGGGCTCAAATGCAATTTGGCCAAGGAAGTGTGGGTTAAAAGCTAAGTTCAAGGGACTTAATTGCAATTTTGGCAAGTGTAAGGTCAAAGTCTAAATTCAAAAGAAGTTGAACTTTTGCTCAAATAGAGGAGGGAATCGCGGACCGTATGAGAGAAAGAGGGAAGAAAGAGAGAAAAGAGGAGAGAAAGGAGAAGGGAGAACGTGTAGGGACTAAGAATTAGACAGGAGATGTGAATTTTTTTCTCCCTTCTTAAGCTCTTCAAGTGATTTCCAAGTGGTAGCAAGAGAAAAGCCAAAGGCAAGAAACAAGTAAGTTTTTAATGGTGGGAAAGTTAGATTTTAAGGTTTCATGCCTAATGCTTTGATTTTTTCTTGTATGGATGTTAAATTGGGGTATTTAAGGTTGAATCATGATGATTTTGATAGGAAATTAGAGGAAAGAAATGGATTAGGTTAGGGTTTGAAAAATCAAAATTGGTGAATGGTTGGGGTTTGATCATTTGAATTTTGTATGATATGTTGAGGAGTGGTTGGGGATTTATGAGGTGAGGTGCATAAGGCATTAAATGGGAGTGATTAGAGTGAAAGAAAATGGAAGAACAAAATGGAATATGGTTTGTGCATAGTCGACCAAAATGGAAATGAGAGGGTCAAGGAATTAGTTTGGTAATTTCCATGTGTTTTTAAATTGAATCTTAACTCTAGAAATGCATTTAGATTGGTTAGAAAGAAAGGATTTGAATTGAGGCATTAAGACCATTGTAAAGTAAAGGGAATGCTGTCAAAATTTCTGTAAAACCCCTGTTTGTTTGGCTATAGATTAAGTTAGAATCATCCAAATGAGTGATTCCAATTGGTAAGAACCATAAGGGAATGGGGCTACAAATGTATAGAAGGGGACTAAGAGCAAATTGTGGCTCTAAGGCTCCCCAAATACGGACTGAAAGGTGAGCTCGTGCCAGCTCACTGATTTTCATCTGTTTGGGTATGGTTTGTAGTGTTTTATTACATGAGGTGGAGTTCACTCATCAAAATTGAGTGATTCAAAATTCTGGGTAAAATAGACTGGGGAAAAAGGTATCTGAAGAATTTCCTTGCAAGTGTAACCCCAAAGTGCTTGAAAATTTATCAAAAGTGGAGCTATGTGCAATTCTGTTCTACTTAATTGAGTCATCTGAATGTAAAATACAATAACTTGAGTTTTGAGTGATCCAAATTGGGTGGTCCTAGTGGAGAAAGAAACCTTATAACCATAGCTTCAAATGAGTGAAGAAACAATTTCCAATTTATGGAGTTAAGATCCCATAAATCAAGGATAACAGTAGGTGATTCAGTGAGTTAACCAAATTGGCATCAAAAACATGTTGTAACTTGTGTTATGTGGTTGAGGACCTTAGAGAAGGAATTTTAAATTGAAAATTTAAAGGGATGTCATTGGATATATAAAGGACTGATCTGGAGAGTTTCATAATTTTTGAAGACCGTTTGAATAATTTTGAGTCATAAAGTCCTATAAATTATTGTTGGAAAAAAGGTTGGCCAAAATGAGTAGGTTTTTTTTTAGTGCTCAAGGGTAATTTGTTCATTTGGCTTTTAAATGAATGTGTATAATTGGATTAAAATGGAAGTTATGAATTAATGTGTAGTTGTGGTTTCTTGAAAAGGTGAAAAGGACTATCGGACGAGGAAACGAGAATTCGACGGGAAATAGCGGGATTGAGCGGTGAAGCTGTGAGTATAAAAATGATATTTGACAATTGGTTTTAAAAAAATTGAATGGTTTTAATGTTAAGCTGAAAGTTTAATGGAAATGTTTATATAATGTTAAGACATATGGAAATGTTTTATCTTGCCTTCGATATATAGATATTTATAAATTATATATGTATGCATGTGTTAAGACATTATAGGAAGTTTAAAATGTGTAAAGAATGCATAATTGTATAAATAATAAGTAAAGTGTTAAATGAAGATTTAGAAATGTATTTTGAAGAAGGTTTTTGCGATGGTTACCTAACCTATATATTCATTATATTTGATATTGGTAGGGTACTTTAGCGTGTAATACTGGAGTTTAGAGTAAAGTTATGGGTTACTTACTTGAGGGAAATAGGTGTTTAGAGTGTAATATCTTACAGCGTGATAAAGTGCTATGACTAGAGCCACATGCAAAGCGTGAGTTTCTCATGGCAGTAGTGGTTATATTTGGAATGAGGTGTCCTAAAGTGGTGCAGGAAGCTATTCGTGTGTTTATCCCTAAGGTTCCCATCGAGGAAAGAAGAAATAAAGAAATAAAGAAATAAAGAAGAAAGAAAAGTTTAAGGCATAAATTGATTTTTAATTGTATAAGTATTTATTACTTTTCTATATGCGAAAATGTTATCTAAATAAAAATGTACACTCTTGAGCTCCTTTGCTCATTCTTTTTCGTATGTTTCAAAATAATTGTTTTTTAAAACCTTAGAGACAATTGCGCCGTGGGGGCATCCCACTTGCGATCAGGTCAGGCCATCGAGGAGGCGGGCATGCAATGGCTGCATTGTATATATATTTTACATGTATATGTTGAATATTTTGTCATGTATATATGTATATATGTATATATTTTGAAAAGAACTACAGCGAGACTTTAATCCTCGGTGGACGAGGTACGTGGGCGGTCGGCTTAAGCCGGGAGACTCAAGCCAAATCTTTTGATAAAAATGTGCATGGAATAGAAGAAGGTTTGAATGTTTTGATGATTTAGTAAACTAAATGTATGTATGTCTATTGTGTTTGATTTGGGTTGTGGACGAGAGTCCCCAATATGAAGTGAAAGTCGAAGTTTAAGTGTTTTAAATGCTTTCATCAGGGTTTGTAAATTTGGGAGAAAGTCCAGAAACGAGAGGCTTCTGTGAATTTTTGAAAAATCTAAGTGTTTGAAAAAAATTTACTGCCAAGCTTAGCATTATTTTCTAAAGATAAGTAAAGGATTGTAGGGGTTCGCTAAAATGGATTTGATTGTTTTGAGGAAAGTTTCTATATCGTTACCGGGTGCGGGAGTCCCCCTCGGGTTCATGAGGTTAATTCGGGTTGGGATCTTTCAATGTCGATCCCAATTTATTTGGATGAGGTTGGGAGAGAGAGGGTCTGTCACCGATGGGATTTGAGTGAGACACCTGCAAAGGTGGGTTTGATACGGAAGCATCTTCATACTGCTCAGAGTCGGCAGAAGAGCTAGCCGACAGACGGTGTCGACCTCTAGAGTTTGAGGTGGGTGACACGTCTCCTTAAAGGTGATGCTGAGAGTGGTTAAGTTTGGCCAGAGTAGGAAATTTATCGCAAGGTGTCGGACCCGCCCGGGATACTCGAGAAGGTGGGCCTGAGTTGCATATCGAGTTGGCATTAGTTGGAGCTTATCAGTGTCTATGAGGTGTTTCGTGTCTCCCATGCTCAGAGTATACTCAGTCCATTCGTGTAGTGGATTGGGGAGAGATTGTTGTTGATATGAATGGGACCTTTGAGGAGGGACCGGTGTGTATCATAGATAGCCGGGGTCAGGTTTTGTGATGCAAGACCATGAGGCTAGTGAAGGTGTTTTGGCAACGCCGAGGAGTGGAGAAGGCAATATGGGAATGCGAGGACAAGATTCATGCCACCTATCCTTTCTTATTTAAGGATGAAGGTACGTAAGTTTAGTCGTTTGGTGATTAAATGACTAGTTTAGCAAGCCACGTAATGTTTAGTAATACGGTTGCATGGCCATGTTGTTTGTGCTTGTGTGAAATTTGAGACAAAGAATTCTTTTAAGGGGAAAGAATGTAAAACTCGGGGAAAAATTCAATTTTAAAAAAGATAAGCGGTAATTTAGTTGAAACACAGCATTTTCTAGATCTCGGATGGCGAGCAGGACTTTACAGTTAGGTCGTCCTCGCGAAATCAGTTGCCTAATTAAATTTCGATTCATATTCAGGATAGTGAATTTTCACTTTGTTTGAGGCAAATTATGTAAGTGATACATATCACTTGATTGAATGAAACTCATTAGAGTCATGTGTCAAATGGAGAGATGAGTCGAAGACAAAGGGGGAAAGTCTAAGGGGACCCATGGGGCCCGATGTGTCGTGAGCCCTTAGGAAATCAAGCACTGGATAAGGGGATAAGGTGGGGAAATGATAGCCGTGAGGAAGGGCATTGTAGCGTAGGGAGACTTACTTGAGCAAGTGGAACAATTCGGTGAGAAGAGGGAAAAAAGGGGGAAAAGAGAAAAAGAAAGAAAATAAAAGAAAGAGGAAGAAAGGAGGAGTGAGAAGGTCTACCTTCTCTTTAGATTCTAAGGAGATCGGCATGGTTTCGTGGACGAGACAAAGTTCTTCTACGCGACGAGAGCTTCACGTGGGTATGAGAATCCGGGGTTTTCGCCAAACTTTGAGAGGTAGGGGTTTTCCTCCTACCTTGGTTACTTTTGGTCTAAGAGTCATTTAATGACATTGGTTTTCTTTGGGCCGTGAATGGTCGTACTGTTCAGTCCCAAAATTTTGGGACTAAACACTGGAATTTCCAGACTATTTTTGGGCAGTCCGGGATAGTGTGTGCTGTTTATTTTGTGTTATTTCTAAAAATTGAATAACATGTTGGTTGTGTGAAAAACCATGTTAATGTATGCTTATGGATGTATCGACGTGGAATTTATGATGAATGTAAATTATATGTAAAAATTTTAATTATCCATGATTTATTATGTTGCATGTGGTACTCATCATGCATGTAACATGAATTGGCATGAAATGGCATGCTGCATCTCATATGCATGGGGACATCACGTGAAATGGGTGTGAGTGCATGGCATGGTTTTCAAATAAATTATATCGGAGGGTTGTCCAACAAAATATTTGTCGGAGTATGTCCACTAAATTATGTTGGAGGGTTGTCCACAAAATATTTGTCGGAGTATGTCCACAAAATTATATCGGTTGTCAAAATATTTGTCGAGTATGTCCACTAAATTATATCGAAGGGTTGTCCAATAAATTTTGATATTGAAGATTATCCAATGAGTTTTCAAAAGCAAAAATCTTTTGTTTTGAAAACGGTTTTTTTTTTTCATACATGGCTAGTGCATATGTGAGGGAGTCGGTGAGGACTCGAGGCACGGGGCATGGCATGTAGACATTCGAGTAGGAATGTGCATACTTGTGCTTGAATGTGTGTGTTTGCCGTGCGTAATGTGACTTAGGTGGGGGGGTAGTAGCATGAGATGAATTCATCTACGGGCCATTGCTCATAGATCGTGGGAAAATATTTTCAGGTACCGGAGGTACACCAAGAGACAAAACACATCCAAGGTCCTAGTTGTGAAAAAGGCTAAAATTTGGCTTATTCATGTATTTTGTAAAATTTTGGATATTCATCTAGTTTATGTTTAATTCTGGGCAGGGAACCCAGTTTTTGTATATGTAAATGAGAACTTTTGTAATAAAAACTTACTTTTGGACTTGTTCAGTGTAGTGTTAGTAGTTTTCTAGATTTTATAGTGCATGCAAAATGTGTATAGAGGCAGCAGTATGAAAATTGTTGCAATTAGGTGAGAGCAGGAGGTGCATAAATGGCCTAGAAAGGGCTACTGCCCATTTTGAGGTTTGTGTCGCGACAAAGGTTTTCTCTGTCGCGACAGAGTTTTCCAGCCCTGTGTCACGACAGTGGGTTTTGTGTCTCGACAGGTTTGGTTTGGGCCGGGCATTTTTGGGTCGCGACAAGGACTTCTTTGTCGCGGCAAAGCCTCCCGTGTCTATGTTGCGACATGGTTTTCCTTGTGTCGCGACATAGTTTCCAGTTTTAAGCCATAGAAAATGTCGCGACATGGCTTTACCTTGTTGTGATGGGTTTAGTTGTGCCTGGGGTTTCTATGTCACAACAGGGTTTTCCTAAGGATAGGATTTTCATGTCGCGATAGAGAATTCCAGAACATGGGATGTTCCGTGTTGCGACATAGTGCGCTATGTCGCAATGGTGCTACGTGCGCGATAGGAGGTATTGAATGCGCCACGGCAGTGTTTTACCATGCAATCAGAGTTGAGCATGTGGCAAGGGAAATTCTTTCGCGATAGGGAGTGCTGTGTGATAGACTTGGGCGGGCGGCCTGACGAAAGTTACGTCGTCCACGAAGATGGGTGTGCGAGACGGCGCCCCGCAACGGCCGCCTTCGGCGGCGCTGGCGCCTGATGTGGCTCGCGCGCCCTGATAGAGGCTCTGTGCCCACAGCAGAGATGCTACGTCGCCAGATAAAGTCGGGCGTGTGCGGCAACATCTTGTGGCGTTGTTGGGAGGCACCCGGACGGGGGCGCGCGATAAGCGCCCTAAGCACGCCACGAGGACACGGACGTGCGCCGCGGCAGAGGGTTAATGGCTACGATTCTCTATCCACGACAGAGACTTGTCCGGAGTGGCCAAAAAAAAGAAAAAAATAAAATGACCCAGGTTTGGGTGGCCACTGAGCCAACCTTTAGGGTTATTTATCTCTTAGGCAACCAATCCCTATCTTTTGTGCCTATCAAGTAACCAAACTTCTACCTTGTATAGGATTTCTTGCCTCTTAAGTAACCAAACTTCTACCTTACAAGCTTTCTTGCCTCTTAAACAATTAGTTAATGGGCTCTGTCACTAATTAACTAGTCTAGGGATCCAATGACCCATTATTAATTTTGAATCTTAATCTTCAACTCATATTGTTTCTAGAGCATAAATCCAATAGTATAAGCCATTACTTTTACAATATGTATAAATATATAATGTATTTTAGGGTTAAGAATTTACAAGAATATTATGTATGGCATTCTAGGTTTTAATGACTTTTTAATAGTCCCAATATATTTGTACTCATAGTTGAAATGATGAATTACCTAAAATATATATTATGAGTTAAAATAAATAAAATGAGTTTGAAGTAGCTAATAAAAATAATAATAATATTATGCTAAATTTGAATTTTTTACCTTTTCTTTCATTCTACTTTATACTCTATTATCTTTCCCTTTTATTTTCGCTCAAATTTTACGGTAACTAAACATAAATTTATTATTTTCCACCATTTTCTCAGAATCAAACATAGGGAACTGTCACTGCCTTCCATTACAAAATAAGAAGTTGAACGACAAAATGAGTACAAAAGAACAAAGTTAGAAGATTTCAATAAGAGATCACCGGTTTCCAGTAATCGCGTAGAGTACACTGCTCCCCATTTTGTTGTTCAGCCATTTTTTCCTCGGTTAGTTTTAAATGTTTAAGATCATGCAGAGTACATTCTATCTCCAAATCCAAAGAAACTAATTGAGTTTCATTTCTTCTTGGCATAAACCGATAACCTTCAAACAAAGATGCAAATTGACAAATTTTACTAAGATAAAATAAAAAAAATTACTTAAATTAACAAAATTTTCTTTCATTTGTAATATTAATTAATTAAATATACAGCTATTCAACAATGACGCTAAAAAAACTTGATCACGATTTACACATGCAATTTTCCATAAGTATACAGATATAAAAATAATATAATTAAAAAAATGAGTCTAAATAATATCGTCCCTCGGAAGTAATTTTACCTAATCAATTAATTACCTCATTCTTGACCTTTGTTATTTAAACAACTGGCTTACGAGAGTTTAGATTTAATGAGACTAAGTTTAGAGCAAGTAAATCTATTTAAGAGGTGAAAGGAAGACAACGAGCACAGAGTTAACATGAGTGGAAACCGATCTAAGTTCGATTGCTATCCCCCAATCAATTGAATCCCTTTTAATTTAGCCTATGACTATATAGAAAATCAAATCACCTTTCGGTCCTTATGGCTTCTATACTGTGTAACTTGAGCTTCAGTTAATTAATCTTCATTTCCATGTTCAATAAATTCAGCCTAACAATCTACCCAACTCATTCAACTCGGAATAGATTGGAATTAATAGCACAAGTGCACAAACAATTGTAATGAATAAACATCAATTTCATAAAATAAATAGGAATTAAAACATTGGGTTCAATCAATCTCCCCAAGAAGATAATTTAGCAATTCATCATGAATAAAAAGACTACATATCCCAATAACAGGGAATAAACATGTTTGAAACAGAAAGACAGATTAACCTAGGGTGGATTGGTGCTTACCGTCTTCTTGAATTTCCTTCTTCAATGGTGAATTGACTGTCCATCTCTGTTTCTCTTGTGTTCTCCCCTTCTTTCTAGAGCAATTTTGCATCCAACCAACAAAAAGAACTTTCGCCTATAAACATCTAATTATAGTTTCCTCTCATGTGGGCTTCCTGCGTAGCACTATGGCGCTACCCTTGCTGTCCATTCTTGTTGATTCAAGCATTAGGGTGCTTCATGTAAGTGCAGGAGCTCTGCGTTTTCAGTTCAACAGTTCCAAGGCCTTATGAAATAGCACCTTAGCGTTGTTGCCTTTGTCCAAAACAAGTTTTTGTGCTTCCAGTCCTCAACTTTGTTCAACTTTCAATCATTTCTCTCTAAAAATATTATAATCATCAAAATAAATATAACATGCATCAGAACACTCAAAACAACCTTGAAAACATTAAAATATAAGTATAGAATATCAATATAATTAATATGAAAGTCACTTATCACCCACCCTAATTGGTGTATTAAATTATAGTTAAGTCCTTAAAAAGTATTATAATACCAAATAGGGAAAATAATTGTTTAAATCGTGAATTTTTGGGACTTTTGCATTTATATCTTGAACAAAAAAAATTGTTTTTTAAATATATCAACTTTCATTTTTATTGTACTTCTAGCCTCGAATAACACGAACCTAGACCACGTCCTACGTGGCAATTCAAAACCACGTAAGCCAAAACAACGTTGTTTTGGTCATCAAAACAAGTTTGCAAAAAAATCCTGAATTTTAGGAAGTTTTGCTTTTATATCCTGAACTAAAGTTATTCTTTTTTAATTATATGAACTTTCATTTTAATTGCATATGTAGCCTTAGATATGTCAAATCAGTATCGAACAAGTGAAATTAACACGTTGGTTGGAAAATAATTCAAAATAATACAAATAAATTATTTTATCATCACTATTTTTTAACAAAAAATTATTTTATTTCATGATATTTGAATCATTAAAATAGATTATAATTCAATACAAAAGATTACAAAAATTCATTAACATTTGATAATTAAAATTATAATAAAATAAGTAAGAAAGTATAAATATATTCTTAATAATTATAATAATATAGAAATGAAATGCTATATTTATATATTTTAATTTTATAGAATATCAAACTTGAATTAATAAATAAAAAATATTATACATTAAGAAAGTAAATAATTTAACTTTAATTTTTAAAATAAAGAGTAATTATTATTATTTTTAAATGTTTTCATTTTAAAAGTTATATTTGAAGATAAGAGTGGAATTTTAAATGTTGTTCACTTTAACTCTTAAGTATTTTTTAAAATTTTTAATTTTAATCTTCTTAACTTCAAAATGAAGTAATATTTTATTTAAAAGTTAAAAGGTAAATTATTATTTTATTTACCATTTCTTCTTTTGTTTTGATGAAACAAACTTAGTTTTGATTCATAATATTTTTTATTTTTTTATTTAAGTTTGATATTCTAACAAAGAAGAAATTTAGAAATTCTAAAAATTAAAATATATTATTTATTTATTATATTATTAATTATTTCATGGGAATATATTTTATAGTTTACTTATTTTATTAAATTTTAGTTATCGAGTATTAATATATTTGTGTCAAAAAAGTTATATTAAAATTTATTTTATTTTAATGATATAAGTATGAAATTAAAATAATTTTTTAATAAATGATTAGGATAATAAATGATTTGATTTTGTATTTTAATGATTTGAGTATTTTCAGCCAACGTGAAAGCAATCTCACGTGAATCGTTGGCATATTCGAGGGTTACATATGCAAATTAAATGAAAATATGTTTAAAAGAATAACTTTATTTCAGGATATAAATGCAATACTCACTAAAGTTCAAGATTTTGCAGAAGCTACGTTTTGATGAACAAAAACGACATTGTTTCTTGCGTTGTTTTGGTGCAACTGGGACTTGGTTGAGGTTTGGGTTATCCAAGGCTAGAAGTACAATTAAAATGAAAGTTGTAATATTTGAAATAAATCCTACAATATATAGTAACACTTCTGCCCTTCCCATAAAATCCTCTTCCTCTCAATCTCGGTGCCTCCTCTTTTCCTCTCCTCTCAAAGTGCCTAACCTAACTTTTGGACTCGACCGTTTCCTTCTCTTCAGACCATTAATTCTTTCTCTCTAAAATCCATAAGCATGTCTCCAATGGCGTTAGGGGGTTTTCCGCAGCGTTGGAGGTTCATTATATTTTCGGCCATGGGTGCTCTCAATCCACTCTAAATACCTTGGAGTGTATCTCCTTATGCACCATTCTTTATGTTTAACATAGGGTCTCTTTTCTTTCTCTTCTTTTCAACAGCATTGCTTCTTCTTCTTTCCTTTTACTCTTAGTGACCTGTTCTTCTTCCTCTCTTTCAAAGCGTCTATTTTTTTTCTTCCTTATGAGATTTAGGTTTGGTTTGATTGCATATAGAATTTAGGGTTCTGATTGCCTTTGTTGTAAATATTCGATTTTAAAATTTTAGATTCCCTTTTTCAAATTTGGAGTTTGGTTTTGATGAAGATCAAATTTGAGTTTTTATTTGCAAGTGAGATATGTCCTTTGAAGTTGGAGACTCCTCAAGCCCTATCATTTTCTAGAATTCAATCCTCACTTAAGGGTACACCTAGAGGGAAGTGTGAATAGGTTTTTTGACAACCTCTTTGAAAAAATGTTTAACCGAAGATAACTAAATTTCTCAAGAGTTTCTCTCACAACTTTAAAAATCTTTTCTGCACATTCTATCAATTAATAACACTCCCCATTAATATAAATACAAGTCACCAAGTAATATGATTCAAACACGTAACCTATCATTCCAATAATCAAATGCTCAACAACTATTTAACATCCCACCAAAATTTCATTATATACTGAAAATGAGGAGAAGTAGGGAGCAATATGGAGACCAATTTAATGTGGAAGGCCTCCTATGAGGTAAAAAGCCTAAAGCCTCTTGACCGATCAAAACTTTCACTGCTGATTATGTTTGATGTGTAAAGTTTGCCAACTTAGGCCTCTGTCCTCGCGAAGAAAGGACTTCTTCACAAGGCACGTACTCAGCTCCCTTCTCATGTCTTTTAAAATAGTTTAGTTTCATTTAAGCATAGTCTCTACCTTCCTCTTGAAGATCCTGTAGGGGATTGGAATTCCCCGTGAACATAGTGATTGTGCGTACATATTATACAAAGAAACAATCCGAATAAAGTTATGAGGATACAGTTCGAATCCATACCTAGAGATCTGTCTGGATTGATCTCAATAAAAAAATGATTTGCAGCAAATTGCTGGAGTCCTCAGGCCTTGTCGTGTTCCCCCGATGCGAACGAGAAGAAGGGGAGAGTGGCTCTTTTAGGTGCTTTCTCCTTTGGACTGGCTGCCTCTGGTTTTTCTCTCTATCTCTATCCCTAGGGTTTAACATGGCATATCGTGTTTCTGATAGGGACCCTAAGGAGTAAATAAGATTTTGAACCCCGATGTAAATATGAACTTATTTATTAATTTATAATTCGCTCCACTAAAGAATCATAATTGTACTCCCTCACTTATTCGAGTATAATTCCAGCCCTTGTTATTAATACTTATTAATCTCCCCACGTTAAGATTACAAATACATGTTGATTTAGCTTAAATTACGCCAGTTTATTTAATCAACATCCTAATAATCACCTTAGTAACTTCCATAGCTTATTTTGATATGTGGGATTAAAATCCTGTGAGTTTGACATAATCAAGAGCCTTATAAGTATCCACCGAGGTATCATCAATCCAATTAACCACGACACAGATCAGGTTAATAATTGATGTACTATTACAGTGTCACAGTTATCTAACTCAGAAAGTTGTTGATCTATAAAGATCTCACTCTTTATGAATCAAAATAACCGACAATAGTACGTGTCTAGTAATTATCTTGAAGTTAAGAGTAATGGTATTCATAGTAACCATGAGGTATAAATTATTTTATGTGTCAGTATAGGAAAATAATTTACTGAAGTTGAGATTACATTCAATATACACGAGTGTACTAGTACAAGAGTTTGGAACTAAGCCATTCCGTGAGTGAGGACCTACGAGTCTTGTGTGCTACAATCTTACAAATGGTGTGTCAAATTCCATTTAGGTGTGACCCAGCTTATATTCCCACAGAAGCCCAGGTGATTTGATCTTGTAAATAAGTAGAACTCTACACACCGATCATCATATGTAGAATAAAGACACATGCATATTTAAAGTACAAACTATAGCTCATGTAGATTCTCATTGAAATGAAATAACATAATTTTATTGTAATAAAATAAACATCCATAACAATAAAATGGATTTTGGTACATATAGCCCTAACATATCCATCAAGAAGAACAAAAGTTTTCTCTATAAAACCCAGTTGCTTTGAGAGTAAAGTGAATATATGATGTCAACCCACTTTAAAAAACAAGAACAAATTATTTTCGTGAAAGCTCTAGTGAGAGAAAGATTTTCTTTCAAAACAAACAACCCTCTAAGGCAAACATATTCAAATTTTAGAGAGGGTGGTTGCTAGTGTGTCTCTTTCTACCCTAAAACAAAAAGACAAATTTTATTTAAAGGGGGTGAAACCCTATATCTAAGCGTTGAGAAAAGATCTTAAAATCTGAGTACATTGGATCGATCAAACTTAAGTTGGATTAATTCATTACCTAGGTAAACAAAAATGTTTCTTTTAAAAACTTTCCCCCTCTTGCAAATCGACTAAAACAAAAGTAATGAATAAGAAGTGGAAAATTGTTTTTGGGGTTAAGGAGAATATGACACAATTATCATTTATACCCTAGAAATTCATCAATTCTTGAACATAAAAAAAAAGTAGTCCATGAGAGATTTGAACACTCAAGGCTAAGGAACAGCAGAATTTTGTCACTCAATTCTGAACTAACTAAGTACTTTCACAATGTCCCTCTTTGGCAATTAAGGATAAAACCCTTCAAAGTTGAAGAGTATAAGCGAAGCCCCGCCTGAAAACTCTCATATGGGCCACTCACCCATACACTCAACCTACCATAGCCTAGGTACAAGATCACATAAAATAAACTTCATGAAAACATTAGCAAACACCTATTCAAATTGCTTGGATAGATAGAAACTAAATATCAACAAGTCCTAGTGATGAGTATCGTGTGTGTGTGTGTATATATATATATATATATATATATATATATATATATATATATATGTATATATATACTCATTTATCTCCATGTTTTGTTTAGTTTTTAGTTTTTATGATATAAATAGAAGTGTTCTAATGCCTGTTGTGATTATCGCGCTTAGGAGAAAAGAAGACAAGGGCTTAATGGAACAAAGAGAGACCTAGAAGCCACCACACACAATAAGCATCTGATCTTTTGATTTTTTCTGTATTAATGGTGGATTCAAATGACTTTTCACTACCAATCATTGTGTTCTAGAGTTCAAGATCTTTCCAACGAGTCCAAGAACACCCAATTTGGTGTCGAGCTGAGAAAGTTACGACCTCAAAAAGTTCACAACAAAGTGCAGATGAATAGTATCATTTTTCACATGACACGGCATTGAAGCAGATATCCAGTACTGGTATGCCTCAGCATCTTTGTTCACATGCCACGGCATCTTTGTTCACATGTCATGGCATCGTGGCCCAGATTTGGCAATTTTCTATTTTTGGCCCATTTTTAGGGCCCATTTCTCAAGACACTATAAATATTTGTTTTTTAGACTTTTTTTTGGGGTTTGACTTAGGTGGAAAACACCCATTCCTAGGTATCTCTGTCCCTAAGCTTGGATCACTTGGGGTTTCCCTGCTTTTTTGATTTCTTTTTACTTTTGGAAGGGAGAACTTGGAGAGAAAGAGACATTTGGGGAGAGAAGATAATGAGCTTTTCCTTTAAATCCGTTTAATCTCTTCCCCTTTTGTAATTCTTTCAAAATAATTCTTTCTTTTAATAGTTGTAATTCCTTTTCTAGTTATGTTTTAGTTAGTTTTCTTAGGGCTTAGATGTAATCAAGACTTGTTTATATGACTCTTTATTAATTTCAATTGATTTATGCTTTATTTTCATATATGTGTTGAGTAGCTCATTTCGTTCTTAATGCTTGTGAGTAATTGGCTAATACTTTTATGATATGTGGTTCGATTCAAGATCTGAGAAGTGGGAATTAGATTAAACCATGGATGAATTATCATTTAATTGTCATGAGATAGATATATAAATGAGATTCGGTGTGATATTGGGATTTCTTGGGTTTAATGCGCCTTTAGAAATCTAGGGTTAAGTAGAGATGCAAAATACCTGATCCTAAAGGTAGATTGTGAGTTATCGAGAGAGAATATCATATGCATTAGTGAAATCACCATCAACATTAATTTATTGGATTAGGAGGTTCGCATAGGCTTGAATTGGTGAAATCTATGCCTTAAGTCGTTGTAGGTCTTTATTGAGTCATTGTAGTTAGGTTCTTGCATGTTAGTTTAGTTAATTTGAGTATTTTCTCGATTTTCCCATCATCCAAATGATGCCTAAGCTAGATTAGAGTTGGTAACTAATAGCCAATCCTTGTGGGACAATACTCTTACTTACTTTCTATATTACTTGAGGCAACGCATGCACTTGTTCACATAGGTGTATTATTTTCCATACACGCATTCATGCCTATCATCTATTCTAAAAGATCAAAGTATACCCAAGGCCATAATACAACCAATACCAATAAAAAATATTCAAAATCCATCCAAAACCAATTATGATATTCAAAATGCATCCATAAGCTCATAAATGTCCAATATGCAAAATCAACACAAAATGACATCTAACATCCAAAAATATTATTATCATCCATTAGCAAAAAGCATAAAAATCTCCCCCTTAATATTTTAAAGACAAACCACTAATTATTCTTTCGACCATCATCAATATTCCAAATTAGATATAAAGGCGTTCATGATGAAGAAACAAGATAGGAAGAACATTTCCAAAAATAAGAAAAGAAAATCCGTCTAGAATGGGGCCCACAGGCCACGTAGCATCTCCTGCAGCCAAAATAAGAAAGATAAACATGAAAAAAAAAAAAAACCAACCTACGAAAGTGGATTTTTCCCACTATGAAGATGAAGAAATAACCATATAGAACAAAAACCTCCAAAGCAAGAACTTTCAACAAAGTAGAAATGAAGAACACTCCTCTTAAAAGAGATATCTAGGGTTTTAGAGAGAGAGGAGAAGAGAAGTTCAAATAGCGAAAGGAGAAGAAACTCCTCTTGGATGATTCTGACAACATCCATCGACAATAGCCACCTTTGGTAAGGAGAGAAGATGAACTCTCCTATTGGAACAAGAAAGAGAGGAGATGAGAAAGAGTGATTTGGGGATTTTAATTTCTTTTAAGGAAGATATAAATCACATTTATACTCTTAAAGGAAAAACTAACGAAAGGTGGGCACAACAAGAAATTTCCAATAGGAATTCAAGTTGTATTGATCCAATTGAATCAATCCATGGTTCGATTAGGAGCTCTTGATCAAGTGACTATTTGCATAGTGGATCAATCCATAAGACCATAGATCGATCCATAAAACACCTAGGTTTGAACTTAGGCAAGAATTTGACTAAGGGACATAAAAGAACAATGAAAAAACTTTGAAACCACGTAAGAATTCAAGACTGAACTTCTCAACAATGAATTAAACTTATTCACATTGATAAAAAACGCAACCAAGATACACTATGAAACTTGAAATATAAACATGAAATTGAATCTTTTTCCCAAACTCATCGATTGCATATATAGGAAACAAAATATTATCAACATACTATCTAAGAAGCTCAAACTTATTATGGATTAACTTATAGCTCCATCAACACATGAGAATGATAATCAATTTCCACCTATAAGCATAGATCAAACCATGAGACAAAAAACATGTTCAAAAAGACACTTCCTCCTTAAAAAGGATTAAGAAATAATTCCTTGAAGTCAATTTGCACCTCTCGAGACCTGATTATGTTTAACAAGGGCCCTTTTTCATTTAAAAAGATCCCTTCATATTGAATATACTTCACTTTCCACAACATTTCTCCATACAAAAGTAAAACAACACATATTTGCATTTGTTATTTACATTGAAGAGTTTACTTTACTTTCTTCATAGAAAAAGTAAAACAACATATATTTGCACTTGCAATTTACATTAAAAGAGCTTATTTTACTTTCTTCATATAGAAAATAAAACAACACAGACATTTTACCACTCGGGATCAAATATTCACTTTAGGATCACTAAGCTGACTTTACACAAAAGATATGATTCATATTTTCAATTACAACTCTCTCTTTTAAGAGCAATGAAACACATCCAAACTGAGATTTTCTTTATTCCATTTTTTATGTATATTTTTTTATGAGAGGGCAAGTAATCAAAGAAAAAACAAACTTAAAACTAAAAAAATAAAAATAAAAATTCATGAGCCTTTACTCATTTTTAAAGCCTCACTCGTAGGACATATACAAGCATTAGGACCTCAAAAAAGCATTACTCTCCTTTATGCAACCACAAGGTCCAACAAAAAACTTTTGCTTGCTTTGAAGAAAGATGACAAACTTTTGAAGCATATATAAGCAAAACAAAGAAAATTGAAGACCAAATATCAAGCTTATACAACAAGGGATCAAAATAAAATTAAAAAAAAAATTCTTAAAGCTTTTTAGATCAAGATGAATCAATCTAAGCTTTTAAAGCACATAGAAATGAGCAAGCAAAATTATGAGAAAATCCAAATGCTATGAAAACAAAGACGAGGAATCAAACAAAAAGGAACATCACTAGAGTGGCAAATTAGAACTTAAAGACACCTAGGACAAAAGAATAAGCATGAAGGAAGTCCTAGACAAGTTCTAGAGGAGATCAACACAAGGTGCATAAACATATGGATTGTCTAAGTGACTCAGACCTAGACACATCCAAAGGTTTAGTAAGAATATCAACTATTTGACCCTCCAAGGAAACCAATTCCAAAGATCTTACTTTATCTTCAACCAAGTTACGAATGAAGTGATGTCTAATATCTATATGATCATTCAAGGATTCCTCAATGCTCATACGTTCAGTTTGAGAGTATAGCACACACAAGTTATCTCTTGTAACTTAGATTGACTCTTTGTTAACATGATTTCCTCAAACTTTCCAATCTCATTACTTGAAGTGTGACGCCCCAATTTCCAGGGGTAATTTTTTTTTTTTCAAATATTTTGGTTCCACCAGACTGAAAACCGAATTCGGAACTCATGTGTATAGTGTCCATGAACAGTGCCCATGAACAATGTCAATGAACAAAGGGCTTAAATAAAGGCAATCGAAAGCTACTAGAGAGCTCATGATAGAGTTTCCTTGTTGGCGCATGTGGCTCGACAAATGCATGGGCGTGCATGCCCGTCGCGCGGCGCGCAAGGCACCAAGCCGCCGCACACGACGATTTTGTCGCGGCATGAGCCGCATTGCGCGAAACGCAAGGTCGCCCCGGGTCGCATGCGAGGGTCGTGGTCGCAGCAGCCAGACGCCCACCGCGCACGCACATCGCTGTGTGCGCGGCTTCGTCGCGACCTGGGCTCTCTGTCGCGATAGGGAGCCCAAAGTCTCTATTGCGATAGAGAAGCCGAAATGGGCAATAGCCCATTATTTTTGTTCTTCTCTACCCTTGCAATTTTTTTAATGTATTCCTTCTAATCCTAGTACCTCTATAAAATTTATACAGACAGTAAAAGGTTTGGGAAATGTTAACACTGCACTGGAACAATCCCGAAACTAAGTTTTATTACAAAACTTATTATTTACATAACCAGAACTGGATATTCACTCCAAAATATTACAAAATATATATATGAATAGGCCACAATCCGGCCTTTTTCACAACACAACTCCGACCGCTCGCTCCCAAAGGTACCTCCAAAGACTAAAATATTTCTCACAACGGGTGAGCAATGGCCAATAGAAAATTTTCCTACAAGGGCTACTGCTCACCCAAAATGCACATGTAATGGCAAACATGAAAACGTTCAACCACATTCCATATAAATAATGCAATCCTATATGGAATGTTTCGCGTCATGCAAGAGACTCCTCATACCCACAACCCAAGGCTCGACCGACTCCCTCACACCTGCAACACCAAGTGTGAAAACCAGTCATTGGTGTTTCACCCAATGACTTAAACCATTGGACAACCCTCCAATTTTCATTTTTATTTATCAAATCTCGTGTGTTTATTTGGGTTGTGAATTTCCGGGGTCTCACCGCAGGCTTCGCACGCCTTCCGACACTTTCGCGAGCTTTCATCGCTGGATCCATATGTTTGACCAAGAATAAAATTTGGGTCTTTCACCCTGGGGGGAGGATCTGCCTCATCTTGCTTCACCCAAACACACGTGATTTATATTTATTATTTTTTTATACAACCGTGAGTCTCGACTTTGGACATTGTCCCATTTCCGAGCTCACCACACATTCACCAAGAATGGTGAATAATCAATACCATGCACACACCCGACTTGACGCAATGTTACCATGCATATGAAATGCATTTATGCCATTTCATGTTGTATCATGTTCCATGCACAATGAAAGCTACATGCAACATTTCAAAAACATGGATAATTATATTTTCTACATATAATTTACATCCATCAAAATAGTATATCTCAAATACAATATAACACTCCCGAATATAATTCCTAGCGCTGGGACTTGTTTAGGGTATGTTAAAAGCTAAATGGAGTTTTTCGTAAATAAAACGATAGACCCGGAAATTAATACGAGAGCAAAGGGTAAATATGTAATTTACCACTTGAGGACCTAGTGGTCATAAATGGGAAAGACTAAGGGTTAATGTATAAAATGCTTGAAAATGAAATGCAGGAGTTATGTGATTAAAGGCAATTAGAGAGACTTAAAACCAAAAATGGGTTTTATTTGACTTGGCCAAACATAACCTAAGGACCAAATTGAAATTAAAAGAAAAACTAAACCAAAAATTGGATAAGATCAATTGGTCTCTATTTCGAGAGACCAAAAACCGTGAGAAGAGAAGAGAAGGGGAGAAGAAGAAGAAGAGGAAGAGGAAGAGAAGAAGAAGAGAAGAGAAGAAGAAAGAGAAGAGGATTTCAGGTATGGAATTCTAAAGTTTTGTATGGATACATGTTTCGGGGTTGTGGAAGAAACCTGACCCTGTAATGAATTAGATGGAAATCATCACAAATCCCTTTGTTTTTCTAGGGTTTTATTATGAGAGGACCTAGAGTTCCCATTACATGTGTTTTTGGGTTCTAAGGGTTATGTAAAGTATGGACATGTTTGTTCTTGTTCTAGGGTTTTGATAGGAACTTTTCCTAATCCTAGATTTCTTGAAGTTGGGTTGAGTAAAACCCTAGGCCTTGTATAAGATATGAATAGAAAGCATGTTTGATTTCAATAGAGTGTATAGATGTGTATTGAAAGATTATTTGAGTAGAATAGAGATTACAAGATGAATATGGAGTGGTTTTGATGTGTGTATTGAGTATTGAGTTGATTTGGGTGGAAATATATGGAAAAAGGAAAGAAAAACACAATTTCTGGGCATTCTCGAAGTCCGTACCGTACCAAACAAGCAGGGTACCGGCACCATAAGTGTTTTCTAGTCAACTCCGGTACCTATCGAAAGTCGGCACTCAGACTAATGTCTCTGCTTTTAACCGTTGTTGCGATTTCCTACCATAACTTGGTCATTTCTTATCCCGATTTGAGTGATTCAAGATCTGCTAAACTGCATCAAGGAAAACAATCAAATAGCATCTTCAAATTCTAAACTCTATTCGCCTAAATTCACTCAAAGTGGGGCTATGTTCAAGCCAATTTCTGGTTCGGTTTTGAACATAGAGTAGTTCCGGTTGTTTAGGACATATCTTGAGTTTCGGTGCTCCGATTTGGGTGATTCCAGTTGGAAAAGAACTCTTAGCACCTTAGCTTCAAAAGAATACAAAGAACCAGTGTCAAGTATGGAGTTAAGACCCCTGAAAATGAGTATTTCAAACTGTCCTAGTGTAATATGGGCAAAATGACTGGTTTGGTAGGAAAATGTCATAACTTGAGTTTGGATGATTAAAATGGAATGATTCCAATTTCTAAGTAAAGTAGGTTCATAGAGGAACAAGAATACATGAATGATGTGTGAATACATAGGTGTCATACCGTATAAGTATATGAAATGCCATATGCAACAGACATGAAATAGAAAAATATAGGAAATGCAATATGTATAGATGTGTTCATGAAACATGAATGTGATATGAAATATGAAAACGAATTGAAACATGAACACGAGCATGAAAGGAAATATGTCATGAACACATAATGTGGTTAAGTTATATATGATTATTATCACATATAACTAGAAAAGATAACAAATGATATGAAATACATAAATGAACAAGTGATAGCCAATTAAGAAGGCTATGAATAGATAAAGACCTAGTAGATCTATATAAATGATAAGGAAGACACGTGATTAAGATAGGTTATGAGTCTCAAAGATATGATAGTATGACTACTTCCAGGACCGGTTAGAATGAATGAGTGGATTGCTCTGATCGGTGCTTCGCACTTCGCTAGTGCTACTGGTGACTCAGTGCTACCGACACTCGCTACGCGTAAGCGTGCATGTTCCGATTGCGCTCGGCACTCGCTTAGTGCTTCGACACCCGCGCTAGTGCTCGGGCACTCTCGCTTGCTACTGCACTCCGCTACGTGGGTAGGCATCGCTCGATTGAAGCTCGACACTCTTGCTAGTGCTACAACACTTCTGTTACATGGGGCACGTATCAGTTTAGTATTGTACCACACCTTCGGGTTCCTAGTGTACTGTGTCCATCTCATTCATGGTTCTCGGTCTAGGTAGATGACTATAGATATGTAGTGTGTAGACGTTGATGAATACACTTATATAAAAAGTACATGAATAAGACCCAGTATGCTTAGCATACTTCAGACTGCATCGCGGTAAATCTGGGTACCATATGTTCCGATTTGTATAATTAAGCCATGGAACATAAACCATGTAAATTTGAATAATGAACAATAAGAGAGAAAGGAATTCAGCTCCACTTTAACTGTATATACGGGTACCTCTGTATAGGTTCTATACTCCTATGGGAGATGTAAGAATTCTGTTAAAAGTCATAAGGTACAAGTAGACAGAATTATGTAAATGACATGAATAGGAACATGACCTGAAACCCGAGAAAGTCATGAAACATGTAAAAGAGATGAATCGGATACCTTGACATGAATATGTATAAGTCTGAATATGATTATGATATAAAACCAGGAGCAACTGCTTTGTTTTTGGATATGTTCGAATCAGATGAACCCTGGTGATATGTATCCGCTGTGATCCGTGACTTGCTATATATGGATCTAATGTCCGTGAAATATATGTATCCGTATAAGTCCGATGGACCCTATATGTATTTCATATGACTCTACCTGTCTGATTTGCCATTGTATAGTATAAGTTTGAATTAATATGATCCGACCACATACATGTAGAAGATATGAATTACAACCCCAGAAAAGACATGACACATGGAAGTAATACAAACATGATAATGATTTGAATCAAAAGATAACACCTACATGTAATATGATATGAGTTAGAAGTCACATAAGAATAGTTTCGTTATATGCATAAGAAGAGTAAATGTAAAGATTGTGACAACGAATATTGTTATTGGTCGTCCTCAAGAGTATGTCTCACTAAGCGTAAAGCTTAGCACTGGTGTTCAATCCACGTAGCACCACAGCAGGTAAGAGGACGTGACATTCCACACCAAAGAAGACGGGTCATCTCGTATTAGGTGCTCACCGAAGATCAAGCTCACATCTCTGATGTTTGTATTAGACATGTACATGTATAAGTATTTGTATCAGTAAATGGGACTTAGTATATGTGTATAGATTTTGATGGACACCATTCCTGTAGTAGTTCTTTTGTCTATGTAAATGTTTTCTGTTATTATAGAAATTGTTTGTATACCCACAAGTACAAGTTCAGCTCTGAGAAAGAACAGGTCAATGAGAGTCCCAGTATATAGTCTCGCGCCCCGGACCCGGTTCGAATCCGCCATTCGGGTCGGACCGGGAATCTGGGCGTGACACAATATTTTCACACTCAGCATGTTATTCGATCAAGCAATAACACACAAAATGGCCTAATCTCGGACCCATAAAAACAAGGCACCAAACGGTCCCTTCACTGTTATGAACCAAAAAAAATTTTTCATTTGTCACCCAACCACTAGGACACCAAAACTCACAACAAAACCTGAGGACATCAGTCCCGAGATCGAAACCAAACCGTTAACACAGTCCGGGACTTTCCGAAACCAATCCCAAAAATTTCTAATATTCAGTCCCAAAATTTCGACTCAACACCACCGGGGCCAAGCCCCCAAAGACACTTATGCCATTAAATGGCCTTTTAGCTAGAAATAATCAAAGTAGGAAAAATTCTTACTCATTTAAGTTTGACGAACTCCAAGATTTTATGACCACGCCGCGAAATTTCGCGACGCGTGATTGACTTTACTCTTTCAGACCATCAGATTCGACCATTTAATGCCGAAAATCTCCCTTTTCTCTCTCTCTCTATCAGATTCTTCTCTCTCTCCCTTGTTTGCTCTCCCTTCTCTTTTTCCTTTTCTTTTCTTTCCTTATCCACCCGCACTTCCTTCTCTTGTTTGTTCCACCCTCATCTATTTTCATTTCTTTCCTTTTTCTCTTTTCTCATTTTCTTTTCTTTCTCTTTCTTTTTTTTTTTTTTTCATTTTCTTGGATTACTATCACCAGAGGATCAAGTGGGGAAAACTTTCTCCCACTTTCCTCCTTGGCCACTTGTCATCACCATGTTTTTCTTCCTTATTTTCTTTATTTCCTTTTTCCCTTTTATTACATCATGTAACACATGGCTCAATGTGAGCCATTTATTCCAAGTGCACCACATGGCTCTTGCCATGTATCACTCCCTTGGGGTGCCATATGGCATCCACATGATCATGTCATGGGTCACCAAACCCCTAATGCCTCGAAAATCGTGAAATTCCGACCGCCTCGAACTGGCGAAATTCGATTTGCAGAATTAGGATTTCATGAGACGAATCCAACGATAAAGTTCGTTTCGTCATCCGAAATCTAGAAATTTTCTGGTTTACAACCGAAATTTCCGTTTTACCCTTGTTGAGAAAATTTGAATTTTTCTCGAGTTTTACATGCAGGACAATTCTTAGGCACTCTTGACTTATTTTTCTTAGGTGGTTCAATTCTCCCCCTATAAAAAATCTCATATGTTTCATCATCTTCTTCTTTCTTCTCATAATCTTTTTCATCTTCAGATATAATTCCAATTTGAATGTGATCTTTTGGCATTAAAATTTCAACATTTTCATTTTCTCTAGAATTTAGTCATTGATCATCAACATCCACATTGCATGACTTAACCACATGTTGCAACAAGTCAATTGATTTAATTTGTGACCCACCACAAGCAAGTGAAGAGGAAGAAGGAAGAGAATCTTGACAAACAACCAAGCAATTATCTAAACTTCTCAATCCAATCATAACACAATTTCCATTCAAATCAAACACTTTACATAAATTTGGTGAAAATTGCACATTGAACTTCTTGTCACATATTTTGTTTATACTAATACAATTAGCTTTCAATCCTTCCATATACAAAACTTCTTCAAGGCTAGGGATTCCGGGAGCACAAATTATTCCCTTCCCTCCACACAAACAACATTACCATCACCAAAAACACATTTTGTGACGCCCCAAATCCCGGATGTCTCACACTATCTAACCTCGCTGAATATCTCGTGTCTCATATCATGAGACATGCATGAGTAAAAACGGCCACTGGCCCATACAACAATACTCATCAAGAATACATCAACTATATAACAATAGTTCAAGAGAGTTACATTACTTAACCAAAACATATATCAAAATTTAGAATTTTAATACATGTTACTACAAATGAATACCAAAGCCACATTCAAGCTTCGAAAACGCGCTTCTAGTGAGCGGTCCTCGTACACCCATGGCCAAAATATCGATCCTCGACAATGTGAGCAATGCCCAGAGGATAATTTCACATAGTTACTTCCCCACCTAAGCGCACATGTACCTATTAACAATCACACTCAAGAAAAATACATGATCCCACTTGAATGTCTACATGCCCAATCCCATGTCTCGAGTCCTCACCGACTTCACACATGCCTGGGCTGAATGCGTAAAACACGCTTTCAAAACAAAAGGTTTTTGTTCTCAAAAACTTACTACCGAGTTTCGATAAATATATCGGATAACACTCGAGGTGAATTGACGGCACTCTCCAAAACAATCATAACATCCGAGAGATGAACTGTTGGACAACTCTCCAAGGCAATTCTTCGGAAAATCTTCCTTGAAATTCCTTTCACAACCATTTTCACTTTTCTTTCATTTTCGTGTCATGCACTCACACCTATCGTTCTAGGGTGCCCCAATGCATATGGAATGCATTATGCCATTTCCAAACAATTCATGCTAATATATTTACATGCATATATTAACAAAATTAACTCACATAAATCATGTTATTCAATCCCATAACACAACACCAAAATTAGCCTTCATACGGGCTAATTTTACTCAATCAAGCAATTCATTTTGAATCACCCAAACCACACAAAATCACACAACAAATCACGTGAACAATGCAAACCCAGTTCTGCACTATTCACGCCACACAATGGGATTTTCTCTCACTCGCTCAAAGGTTTTCAGATCAATAACACTAGCCATCCAGCTCTCACAAATCCCTATCCATTAAAATGGCTCTTAGCCAAAGAATAAACCAAGTAGGAAAAGATCCCTACCTTCTCGGAGTTGTCTTAACCCACAAAATTTTGTGCCCACGCTAGCCCTCGCCAATAGACAACTTTGCTTCGCCCGACGAGAACCAACGGTCCTACCGAAATCTAGAAGCCACACTTTCTCTCTCTAAAACTCTGGGTTTGTCCTCTCTACGACGTTTTGTTCCAAAATCGCAAGCACAAGACTATTCTTCTTTGTTTTATTCACTTACTCTTTCCCTTAATCCCCATTTTGTCCCTTAGTTTTGATTTTTTGACACATGGCTTAATTCCAGTTTACTCATCTCCATCATCTCACTAATCATGCAACATGTGTCATATGGGTACACGTAGTAGCGACTTTTTCACATCACATGTCTCTCACAAGCCGTCAGACAAGACCCGACACCCTGCTCAAAACGTGAAATTCCAACTATCTCGACCAACAAAATTCCACGTAGAGCTAAATTTCGTGACGATTCTAAATCTAAGTGGCAAATTCATTTTTGTCATCAAAGATCTTGAAAAATTTTGGATTTTGACCGAAATGACCATTTTACCATTTTTCAGAAAATTAGAATTTTCTCAGGTTTTACACATTTCTTCCATCAAATTCAGTGAAACTAGTGAAAATGATTTATTTCTTGTCATGTGATGTGAACAACCACTATCAAAGTACCAAGAGTGTGATTCTCTAGCTCTAAGTGTTGTATGTACTACTAGACACTTTTGATCATTCTTTTTCACCCATATTGTTTTTACTCTTGTGAATTTGGTTGCTCCATTGGAGATGTTCCTTTGGAAACCATTGTGAGGAGGCATATTTGCATCCCTCTTTACATTTTTTTTCTCCTTTGCATGAGCCTATTTTCTAAGGCTAATGATTCATTCATTAGGTAGCTTAGCTTTCTTTGAAAATTCTCCAACATCTTCACATAGCATCTATTGGCCGTGTGCCCATGTTTAGTGCAACGAGTGCATTGAAATTTCAGCTAGAGTCGCTTCTTAGAAATACCTTCTTCATAAGGCTTAATGAAGGTAGTTTTTACCACTAATAGAGTGTGGACTCATCAATGAAATCTAACCCTCTTTTATCAACATATTTTCTTCTTGAGTTGATCAACTCATCTAATCTTATAGAGTAGGATGTGACTCTTCTTTCCTAAGACTCAATTCTTCTTTTAACACTTGATTTTCACTCTTTAATTCATCACATTTTTTCTTCATCTCAAAATGTTTTTTTTTTTTCTATAAAAGCAAATTTTCCTAACATTGACTTCTTTTCATCTTTAGAGTCTTGATTTTATTGATTAGGCTCCTTTTAGAAGCCTTCCCCACAACTTGTTCCTTCTTGAGACTTACACTCATAGTACAAAGTCTCATATGCTAATTAGAGCTTATTTCATCACCTTCGAAGTAACTTGACACAATAGACTCACTTCACTCATAAGACTCAATTAGAGTTTCTTTATTGAGATGATCCTCATTGACACTAGCCACAAAGGCTATAAAAAAACTACACTTCTCACTTTCATTTACCTCTTTTTCACTTGAATGATATGATTCGGTGTCACTCCATGTTGCTTGCATGAATTGCTTTCCCTTTTTCCTTGAGGGACATTAGGTAGCATAATCCCTTTTTGATTTCCTAGGTGAAGTAAAAGTCATTTCAAAGGGTTTTAGGGAACCTACAAGTTCATCTAATTTCAAGGTATCCACTTCCTTAGACTCTTCAATGACTGTGACTTTTGCTCTAGATCTCTCCAGAAGAGATCGTAAAATTTTTCCTATTACTTGGAGTTAGGGATGGGATCACCTAGATTAAACCTAGGGGCATGACTATCAATTTACACCTCAAGTTCAAATGCTCAAAGTGTGAAAAGGCATACACTTTCATCTAGTAATTGGATTTTGTCCAATTATCAAACACTTGTTCAAAGTAAATAAGCAACTTTCTAAAAATCATTAATATCATATCCAAAATTTCATATTAAAAAAAAAATTTCTAACTCTCAACATTCATGTATGAATTAACATAAATGTCTTAAGACATATATTCATATCCTTCTCAACTAACTCTAACGACAAAAATCCAAATGAAATAAAAACCTATTAACTAACAATGTTCATAATGGATTCCAAAATCAAATTCCTAATATGATATGATTCCATCCCAAATTAACCTCCTCACATGGAATTAAATGCACCTAAAAAGATGTCAATGAATGGGAGGAACTTAAAGCTCAATAGTTAAATATTAATACAATTTCACGACCTGGTGCTTTCAATCATATAACAAATATCAGATATTTTTCTTTCCACAAACCCTTTGTATTCAAATACGATAGAACATTCAAAATATTTCCATCAAAACATTCTCAAATTGATTTCATATTAAATATGATCCAATCAATTTCAAATCAAATTCGAATAGAACATTTTCATATTAATCCCAAAATCAAATAAATTTTTCCTTTAGTCAACAAATATCAAATGGTGCCCAACCATGTGAGACTTTTCAAACGCTGGCCCAAACTATGCTGACTTTCAAATGCAGCGGTTAGCCATAAATCGTCACTTGTATTTCATTTAACCAAATACTACTAATACTAGTGAACTCCTGAACTAAACCCTAAAGGTTAGAGTTCAAATCAACCGCATAACCCACCGTTAAACGTGAACGCCAACTATTATTCCAAATTTTTGATTTATACTCGAATAATACAACTATTACTCGCGTTGATAGAGTTGAACTAACTAGAGTCAAAAAAATAATTTCAAAATTCAATTCACTAAACATAATATATCCACAAATTTCCACTTTCATAACAAAACAAATCTCAAAATCACTATTTGATCCATGGGCAATCAAATGTATAAAAAAAAAGTGAAATCTTTCTTCATTCAAATTGCATAAAAGACAAATAAATATATATTCCAAAAAACTATATAAATATTATTTACACAAAACATATAAAAATATTTTCTTTTACAAAAGTTGTATTAATATCACTTACATTGTGCGAATACTCAAGTTCCTCAAAAGTTAATCTAAAAAATTTCACCTGAAGGAAATATTTCTCTTAACACAATAAGGAAAAAACTGTCATCATTAATTATTTATCTAAAATTATAAGTTTAGGGATAGTAAAACTTTCCTAATTTGATATTCTTAGCATTGATATTATTTTTAACTTTGTAATCCATAATAATTAAAGTTAATGGGTTTCTAAATATTTTATAAAATTTGTGATTTATAAAGTTTATTCTATCAACAAGATTTTATTGATCACCTCAAAACATATTGGCAACTTTTCAAATGATAACTATTTAAATTAAAGTAGCTTTTTCAAATTATATAAAACTCATATTCCTTTCTGATCTTATTTCAATAATTTATTTATTTATTTATTATTATTATTATTATTATTATTGTACTCTTAATCTGAACTAAATCTTTTATTAGAAAAAATATTGTTAATAATATTTTATAAATTATATTATTACCCAATAATCATCTCAATCTTATTACCTAACAATTATCATAGTTGACAATAAATATTATTAACATATCTTATATCCTATATAATTGCTCAATAATTACCCTAATTATTCTCTTTATCTAAATAAATTCTCAAATCTTAATAAAATATTTACTTGCCAAAATACATATACCTTCAAATACTTATCAAATACATATATCTATAAAACTTTAGCTTTTTCAAACATTTCATATTTGTTTATTATTATTTTCTTTCAAAAATTATCATCAAAAATTGTCCTCAAATTTTTTACTTCATTCAATTACATCAATCAAAATCATATCAACATTCTCTTTTGACTTTTTAACCTACTTTCCACACACACATACTGCCTAATTTCTAAAATTCCCTACTTTTATAATTTTTTTCTTAATGTGGTTCCCTACTTCCTTTATTTATTTATTTTTTTTTTTGGTACAATAGTCCCTTAGTGGTCCCCTACTTTTTTTTTCTTTAATTCACAAACTCAAAGCCTACAGTTACTATCTATCTATCTTCTTTTTTTTCTTTTTTTATTTATTTACAATCTCATATCTTATAGTGATTTCCTACTTTTTAATTCTCCTATTCAAAGCAATTACATTCGACACCACCAACCATTATGTTATTTTATTTTATTTTTAAAGAAAGAGAGTGTAATTTAAATTTGACTTCTTGGGGTTGATCTAAACTTAAAGAAAATTAAAAGAATCTATATAAAAGAATTCTAGAAAATAATAAGGAAAAAATCTTACATTTTAAATTATTTTTCGACCTTAGATCTGACATTCTAGGTTTTTCAGAATTCTACGAACATGAACACAACTCCTTAGGGAATTACGAAAATAATTTTTTTTTTTTTGTTCATTGTAATACGATGTAAGAAAAAATCTTACCTTTTGAAATCAATGTTTCAAACCCTAGGTCTGACGACTTAAGTTTTCCATAGTTTCATGATCAAAAGAGGGAGGTTTATATATTATATTAATAAACCCTTTTTGTGCAGAGAACACAAAAAGAGTTTATTGATTTTTTTTTTTCCTATTTATACTTAGAGTCCTTAGAAGAATTACTCTTGTACCCTCTTTAATTTAAAATAATAATAATTATTATTATTATTATTTTTGCCCTTAAAAAAAATACGGGCATCACAGGAACCACACTATATCTCATGGGAATGAGAAACTGTGTCCCTTGAGTGATCCGAAGGACTTGTCATAGTGGAACTATTATATTGCAGTGATTTCTTTAGTGAAATTTGAAATATGCACGAGTTAATGTTAGTTGGGCACCTAATAAGAGGATATAGACTCAAGGATGGTAGCAAATGATATCTTTAGAGGTTGATAGCTTCCACCTCAATAGATCAGGGGCACTAATTCATGAGAAGCTTGCATCTGGGTGGTAGGTCACGAACTTGAAAATTTGATTGAATTAGATTGAATTAATTTATTTTTTGATTTAATTTTATAGGAAATTAGAATGCAATTGTTTGTAGTGGAATGTTGAGTCAACTTTAGATTTTATTTATATGTAGCCACTAGTTTCCGATATTTAGTAGAATATATTTTGAGGGTTTCAATTTTTATTCATGTGCTTCTATTATGGCGTTTTGTAGTCAATGTAAAATTGTATATGCCCTCATGGATTACATTTTTGAATTAAACTAATGAGCGTATTGGATTTTAATAGAGCTAATCAATTGATATGACCTAATAGGTTAAGCATTCCTAAGAAAGGCTTAAGCCACTTAATCCCATGACTTAAATAAATTTAGTCCATATTTTTCTGTTGTCAAGATCCAAGGAAGAGCCAATAAGTGAAAAATCTTCAAGAGCCAATAAGTGAAAGATCTTCAAGTTTTCAAGATCGTTCCTCATTGATTATATGCTTTTCTATTGTCAAAATTCAAGGAAGAGCCAATAAGTAAAAGATCTTCAAGAGCCAATAAGTGAAAGATCTTCAAGTTTTCTCATTGATTATATACTTTTCTATTGTCAAGATCCAAGGAAGAGACAATAAGTGAAAGATCTTCAAGATCTAATAAGTGAAAGATCTTCAAGTTTTCAAGATCCTTCATGATTGATTATATACTTCTCTATTGTCAAGATCCAAGGAAGAGTCAATAAGTGAAAAATCTTCAAGTATTCAAGATTGTTCCTCATTGATTATATACTCTTCTATTGTCAAAATCCAAGGAAAAGCTAGTAAGTGAAAGATCTTCAAGAGCCAATAAGTGATCTTCAAGATCCAATAAGTGAATGATCTTCAAGTTGTCAAGATCGTTCCTCATTGATTATATACTTCTCTATTGTCAAGATCCAAGGAAGAGCCAATAAGTGAAAACTCTTCAAGTTTTCAAGATTGTTCCTCGTTGATTATATACTTTTCTATTGTCAAAATCGAGAAGGAAATTAGTAAGTGAAAGATCTTGAGAGCCAATAAGTGAAAGTTCTTCCAAGTTATGTGTGTGTTTACTTGGTTAAAAAAAGTTTCTAAAGGCTATCTAATGTTTTGTTGTACCTACTATCTTAGATATCGTCTTTGTGTAAGTGGTGAGTGATATTTATCACTTTTATTAATTAATTATTTTACCACAATATGGAAATATGCGTGTGATGCCCCAAAATTGAAGTCCGACCGATCATCCGTCTGACCATAGAGAATACAGCTGGATTATCGATGACTTGGTCTATCAGAACATTCACCATTGCCAGGAATCCATAATTTAACAAAATCGAACATAGTCTCCTTATGCGGGACCTCTATCAATTCCCAACTTGTACATTATACAATCACATAGCCCCTCCAATAACACAATGATCGCACCAAGTCCATTTATGAGTAAAAATTACAACTCTTTTACATAAAAATTACATATGAATTCAATTTCACTCATTAATACATTAGTACATGTCAAAATGAGTTGCCATAATGGAACAGTGGACCTGGCTTAAATTGGAGATATGTTGAAAGGCTTTGATCGGGAACAACACGGATAGTTTCTAAAGAGAGCGTGTGTTCTCAGTGAATGAATTTCTAGGTGTCTGATTTCGATGGGATTTTGATTCATCATTTGGATCGATTATAACGCCCAAATATCATTCGAACAACATGACCTACTCTGTAGAGGACATAGTGGTGTCTTACCTATGAAGCATCGGTATAATGGTTTTGGAAGCGGTTCAAACCTCATATCTCTTCTAGAAATTCGTGTATCTCTTGTTCTTAGGGTTCATACAATTGGAATAATCCAAATTGAAGGTTTGTAGACAAGGTTTGTGTAGAAACTTGAAGAGGACAGGTCTTAGGAAATTTTTGTGAAATTTCCCTTAACAACTCTATATAATTTTTTTCACATCTTTGGTCCTTACCAAAATCTATGGCTCCAACCAAATAAGCCATAAAAACAACTTTAAACAATTCCTAAATCAGCCAAACAGGTCCTTAGGGCCTCTATACAACATTCCCCCCAAAATCAGCCCCTTATAGTGGAAATAAACCAAAATAGGAAGAATCTCTATCTCTTGGAGCGTAAATGCAAATGAAGGGAGGTCTCAGAACACCTCTGTCTCAGTTTTGAGGTTTCCAAAATCTCCTCCCTTGGATCTTCGGTGAAATCCCTCTTTTTTTTTGTACCCATGCGTAGCCCTTGTCAAGACGATGAACTTTAAGCTTTGGCCAGACAAAATCCGACCAATAGAACTCCATAGATCGAAGAGAGAAGCTTGGAGTTCTCTGCTATATCATTTTCTTCATCTCCACGGTTTCCATGAATCATATTGGGACCTTTTCATCACGGGCTTCACCTAAGCCCAGGTTCACAGAGTGAGTGGCTCACTATGATCTTATAAATGTGTGTCATGACCAATTCGTATCTGTTTTTGCTGAAACAATTTATTTAGTCACAGTTCAAGTTCAATTTATTTAAATGAACTTTGCTTAATTTATTTTTTCATTTTGGGTTTCACTCCGAAAATCACATGTTTTTCTTTGAAACGCTCATGACTTTGCCTAGAAATCGATGAAAATCAGTTGTCTTTTTCTCCCGGAGATTCATGAGGGTGGTTTGGGTGGCTAGATTTTCGGTGAGAGACCGAATCCCATGATGAGTATGTTCGTCGTGAGATTTAGGAAATTCCCAGTCGCAGCACATCTTGTGAAGCAATTTACCGTTTTGCTATTTTAGGAAAAGATTTAAATTTGCCCGGTTTATAGTCTAACTATTAGAAGTTGAAGGTTGAAGTCGTATGTTAATATTTTCAAGGCTGAGAAGTTAAAAATAAATTCAACATCAAAATAGAGATGAAGAATACTATATTATTATATGGTGCTATAAGAACAAAAAGGAATTGTTGCAAATTATATATTTGAAAGTACTATCACAACCCTAATGGTGAATTGAAGCATAATTATAAACTTATGTGTGTATATTTGTATAATATTGCGCCTCATATACTTTTAAATGCATTTCATATAAAATATAATTATTAAAAAATAAATTTAAGAATTAAAATTATTATAATTGTGTTGTTCAAAATTTATTGGTAATTATTATAATGTAGCTATTTTGATCATCTTTAAAAGAGTATTATGTTGATTATCTTGTAAAAGAGTATATAATCTTTAAAAATATGAAAATACATTTGTTACAGTTAATTGTCTTCTAAAACAACGTCAATATATCCATTCTTATTTGTTTTTATCATTTATGGAGCTATATAAATTTTATTATCAATGCCTATTATTGTTATATCATAAATATAATATAAACATTATTATATTCCGTAAGAACTTCAAATAACATGTGTTGCATGGTTTAATCATTTTCTTAATGATTTTAATGTGTCGTAGGAAATGTTGTAATTACAAGATAAGTGTAACTTTTTCAGTTTTGGTTGTCGAAACTGAATGGATTTTCAACGATTCTTTTAACAAGATTATATCTTATGTTTTAGTTTGGTGTTTGGTTACTATAAAATTGGTAGATCAAATACTGAATTCCACTCCATCCAATCCAAAAAATGCTATATTAGTTGTTTTTCAAATTGTCATAAATTCTCTCTCCCAAAATGGTATATTTTTTTTTAATCTTTATTCCGTCACAATAAATTTACTAAAACAGATAAAAAAAAGTTATTTAATAGAAATCTTGCCTATGACCTTTTTCCTTTCAAGAGGGTAGCTCAATTGACCCAGCTTTGGATTTACTCCCAATACCAGCGGCTCCAGCCCCTTTAAGATGATGGAAGGTTTATGGAGCCCATGTTGACTAGTTGAGATACTATCAAACTAATCAGAAAACTCATATAATAAAAGAAAAACATCTTCCGTTCATTTTGTTTTTTTAAATCTAGTTAAATTCATGTAGCTTTCATTCAAAAAAAAAAAAGTCAAGATTATACTATATTAATATAAATTTTGTTAGGTGGAGCGTTAATATAGGAAGTGGTTGGGGTCAATTTAGTAGTTGTCAGTAAAAAAAAAACTATATAACCTATTTTGTTACTATTTTTAAAAACTGTTTTCTATTATCAAAAACAAAGATAACACATTTATTTCTAGTTTTTATTCTAAAAACATAAAAAGTGAAAAAAAACTAAATTTGAATAATAAAAACAATTTTTAAAGCATTAGAAATAATATTTTATTATGTTTCAAAATTGTTCATAAGAACAGATTGCATATAAATGAACAAACAACCTTCATATTCAGTTTTATCTCATAAGGAAATCTTTGAGGAGAAAGCCTAGAAGGGCTTACCAATGGGTTCATCTTCATCTATCTTAGGTTTTGTTGTTAGTGTTCGCTGGGAATCTTAATATTTTTAAAATAGCACATATTGACATTTTATTTATACATTTTGTTATTAACCTATTCTTGATTTGCTTTCAGGTTAGGATTATGATTATTACTTAAGAAAAGTCCACTTCACAAAACTTTTACGGATACTTCATTTCTTTCCTCTAACTTTAAGCCACCCATTGACTAATTGCGGAGAAACTTTGAGTGTAATTCATCACAACTACAGTGTAAATAGAGAAGCAGTTATCTCTCAGCAGATTCGGGCATGGGGACTCACAAGTTCTTCATTACTGCTTTGTCATTATTTATCTAAATTCATAAAATAATTTTTTTTGCAAAATTATTCAGAAGACAGGTGAAAATAACAGAAAGAGCTTATATTAATTACAGAAAATCATTAACGATAAATAATATATATATATATATATATATATATATATATATATATATATATATATATTTAAATATAAATTTGTTGTAAAACATGTTTATTAAATTTTTGTTATAAAAAGACAAAAAAATTAATAAAAAGTAAAATAAACCTTTGGAAAAATAGTTACTAAATAAGCCCAGAATTTATTGTATTTCTTCCTTATTTGGACTTGCTAAGACAATTAATTTTGCTTCTTTAATATTAATTTCCTTCCAAATTCAACCATGAGGTCCAAATTTTGCGGTGCTGGGAAAGGGGAGGACTTTTATTTTATTTCTTTGATTACAATTAAGTTTTATGGGCAGTTTCTTCTTCTACACTGATTACACTACAGTGGTACCGATATGCATTGTCAAATTTTGACCCAAGGCCTTCTAGATGAATCAAATGAACCAGACGTCTCAACAAACATATATATATTTGTATGTCAAATAAAACGTGTATTTTTATACATATTCTATTGCTTAAGTTATTCTTGGGATTGCTTGCAAATTAGAACTCTTACTTAAATTATTATTATTACTTCACTTTTTTCCTTCAACTTTCTTCACCCATTTGTTATTTATGGAAAAACTTTGAATCTATGGGCCGCCTTTACCTGTTCTTACTCCTTACGAAAGGTGGATGGATAAGAAATCACAAATTCAAGCATCCATGTGCAGTCACATTCTCTGTTTCAAACAGTCTTCTTCAAAACTATAATATAAAAGAAGCTGTCATCTCCTCTTCACACACAACAAAAAATAAAAAAATTATTAGATATGGAGACTCCAAGTTCTTCACTGCTTCTACTTACTCTTCTTCTCTTCTCATTTGTCTTGGCAAATTCAGCTGATATTCTGAAAGTTTTGCTCCAGGTGTGACACTAAAGTCATTTCTCAGAAACACCACTCAGATTTTCCCCAAGTCATTTACACTACGAACACTCCTCTGTAGTAAAATGCTGTGTACAGGTTCTCTTTTGAAAACTCAGATTCATGTCGCGTCATACCAAGAAGTATCTAGTTCTGGGTACATCCACTTTTCATTGCATGAATCCCATATTCAAGTAGCAATTAAATGTGCTAGAAACCATGGTTTGCAGATTAGAGTCCGGAGCGGGGGCCATGACTTTGAGGGCCTTTCTTATGTTTCTCATGTCCCTTTCTTCGTTCTTGATCTGATAAATCTTCGATCCATCACTGTAGATGTTGAAAATAGCACTGCCTGGGTCCAATCTGGTGCAGCTCTTGAAGCTTTACTATAGTGCTGAGAAAGAAATAAAACTACTCTGCTTTCCAGCGGGTTTCCTTCCTACTGTAGCTGTGGGTGGACAGATTAGTGGGGGAGGCTATGGATTCATGCTGCGAAAATTCGGTCTTTCTATTGATAATGTGATTGATGCACGCTTAGTTGATGTTAATGGTATAATTCTTGATAGAAAATCAATGGGGGAAAATCTGTTTTGGGCAATTAGAGGAGGTAGTGGAGGTAGCTTTGGAGTCATTATTGAATGGAAAATCAAGCTAGTCCAAGTTCCCTCCACTGTCACTGTATTCACAGTTCAAAGGACCTTACAACAAAATGCAACGATGCTTGTTCACAGATGGCAGCACATAGCAGATAAAATTGATAACAATCTCGTCATCGCAACCATCATAGAAAGGGTGAATTCAAACCACAAGAGGGAGACAAACACTGATTTCATTCCGCTCCTTATTCCTTGGTAGGGTCCAATCAGCTCCTTCCTATGTGCACAGGGCACTGCGGAATTAGGCTTGGAGAGGGCGGATTGTATTGAAATGAGCTGGTCTGAATCCACAGTCTACATTGGTGGATTCCCAAGTGGGTCTTCCCTTGATGTTTTGCTGAATAGAACTCCTCTCACCAAAAGAACTTTCAAAGGTAAATCAGATTATGTGAAAGGCGATTTCGGGAAATGCGGGTTGGAGGAGGGATGGCGGAGGGTTTATTGGAAGGCTGCGGGAGCTCGGTCCGATCGATATTTGATATTCATTATGGAGGTGGTGAGATCTCCGGGGTGACATCACCATTCCCACATAGAGCAGGGAACATACATCACATTCTCTACACCGTGGCCTTCAAGAAGGAGAAGCATCCAGTAGGTATATAGACTGGATGCGAAGGCTTTACAGTTACATGGCCCCCTATGTTTCAAAATCTCCGAGGGAAGCATATGTCAACTATAGGGATCTTGACTTAGGTAAAAACAACAGTAAAGGCAGACCAGCTGCTGGCAAACAGAAGTGAGTTATCAGTGTTTAGACAGCTTTAAGAGAGATTGGTACTAGTGAAAACCATGGTTGATCCTAGTAACCTGACCTAGGCATGAACAAAACAATCAAAAGCCTGTTTCACCATGATTGGAGGTCCCAGGAGCAGTGATATATATATATATATATAGATAGATAGATAGATAGATAGAGAGAGAGAGAGAGAGAGAGAGGGAGAGAGAGTATGGATATTAATAAATAAAGGCCATATCATAGACAAAACCCTAGTTGTCCCTCCTTTTTTTTCTCTTTCAGGCCTTGTTCGATTTAGAGAGAGAATAGGTGATTTTGGCAATTTTGGCAATCACCCCTTGTCATTTTCTTTCTCGATTCTGGGTTATCTTGCACTTTGTCTGAGTGGTTTCTTTAACGGCTGAGTCTTCTGCAGGTTTTCTTTCGTTTTCAAACCCACCGCGTTTTATATGTTCTTGTTGATGCGTTTTGTAAACCGACTTGTTGCAGCGTGTTTTGTTGCCAACTTGTTGCGGCGATTAGTTGTGTCATTAATGGTTGAAACGTGGAGTTTCGCGATTGCAATTCATATAAGCGAAGTTGATCCAACATAGTGGTATATAAATCTTGTTCAACAATATCTTTGCGAATGCGGAATCTTTAAATATTATAGGCATTTTTGGATTATCAAATATGTAGGTCTTGAACCGATCATTTTTGCTATTAACCTAGATGTTGGGTCATCCTCTAAAGTTATTAGCACTATTGATTTTGTGTTTTTATCGATTGTATTGCTAATCAGATCAATAAATTTATCTCTTTTCAAAAAAAAGGTCAAATCATGAACACATATTAATTTTGTTGGATTTATGGTCTAGCAAGAATATGAGTCGTTGATCAAGAGCAAAAATTAATATGGGTTGTTGGATTCCCAGGCTAGTTAATTAGTGACAAAGCTCATTAATTAATTGCTTAAGAGGCAAGAAACCCAATAAGGCCAGAGTTTGGTTACTTTATAGGTAAGAAACCTTGTAAGGCAGGGAATGGTTGCTTGTTAGACAAGTATCCCTATATGGTTAGGATTTGGGGTCGTAGACCCCTCTCACACAGGACATTCTGTTACTGCTCGAGGGTATTTGCACGCATCGTGAAGAGTGTTATCTTCTGTCACAGTGTCAGCAATTAGGCTCTCATTCGCGCTCCCGGATCTGTCGCGACTAGAATAGCTTGGAAGGTCCCACAAGGTTAGTAAACCCTAAGGATGATGACATTAGTTTATCACACATCTTATTCAATCATGATTTAGGCTTCTGTTGTACATTGATCCCTGGCCCGAGTATTAGAGCTTGATTGAATTAGTGTGTGTCATCGAATCCTTCTATTACACATGTATATTTGATGTAATTCGATATATGGCGCGCTACGGTTCTTTAATGTTTCACGTAATTATTTATGTTTGCCGTATGAATGAATGGTTTTTGTTTTGGCATAATCTATGGTAGAAGTTTGATTGTATTTTCTATGGATTCAATGAGCAGAATTTTAAATCATAAGATTAGATATTCATAAACTAGCATTTTATTGTTTTGGTTTTGAATAATTTTAAACAATTCGGATTTCTTAGACCAATTTATATAATGAAGGTATATAAGGAAAGGAACTGGCCAATGATGATGCGTTTTCATTGTTTTCATCAACGGGTTGAAGCCTATGGTTTGGTGTGGACAGCTCTTCCAAAGATCATGTAGGGAACACAGAGATTAAGGGGTGGTGGGAGGGAAGAAGGAGTTGTGCAGGGACCGACATGCTTCCCCTGCTACAAAAAAGTCGTAGAATTGAGACTCATCAGCTTTAGTTTTGAAAGGGATTTTTGTGGAGCGAGTGGAGCAAAATTACAACTCAATAGGATCCTCCTCTCTTAGTCTTTCACACATCAACAGCAGGAATTTCATGTGATCTGGAAGATTATTTTGTGGGACTAACGTGATTTTGGTTTCTAGGCTTTGGGGCTGTTTTCACTGCAGGAGTCACGTGGGCCTCAGTTTTGATGAAAAGTTTCTTATATAGTGTTCTGCTCCTCTATAAAATTTCATGATGATTCGAGCATTATGCAGCAATTGGCGGTGATTTTGGTTTTTGACTTCTAGTGACGCGTAAGGACGCGTGCAGTGTTGGATTTGGACAAATTTTGTCCAATTGGTTCCTTATGTGGTGATCTACCTTCCTTCAAAATTTTGTGATGATTTCAGTTTGTGTCTGCAGTTTGTGGCCAATTTGGTGCTCGGCTTATGGAGGGGACTAATTAAGGTTTTTGTTTTGGGCTTAAAACTGTAGCCAATTCTAACGGTCACAATTCAAGGATTTCAAGGCGCAATGGAAAGATGGATTCTGAAATTGGCTTTATCCAAGTTGAAGCTGCAGCACAATGGAACTGTAATTTTCTTTTCTAGGAAATCATGATTAAGGGTCGATTATTTACTCTTTAAACACAATTGTTTATTAAATAGATGTAACATGTGATGCATACTTGCCAAAATACAATTTAGAATAGGTGGTGTCATACTCATTTCATCGTTTGATATATACATGTGCATAATAATGATAGTTGTTTTGTCTAAATAATATGTTTAATTAGTAAGATATCGAGATAGATTTTTGAGATTAAATTAATTTAATTAATTTGAGCACAGTGGACTCTGCATTAAGGATCTAATAATAAAATGATTATGTGATACCCTAACGGATAAACATAATCGGATTTTGTGGGATTGGATCTAAAATAATTTCAATTTTTTAATGAGATTGTATGACCCAACGTCGACAATACTTAGATATTAAAGATAAATTTGAAATTAAATTCATGATTCTCACATTCAATATTAGTAATGATGGGGTTTGAAATAATAGGTGTGCAGGCCCAAGACGCAAGCCCAAAACGGGATTAAAAATGGGCCCAGTACTAGCAATAGGCCCTTGATGACATCCCCAGATAGAGGCTAAAGTAAGAAGGCATATCACTGTAAATGTAGTAAAATGGAAATGGGAAGTAGGATAATTACGATAAGCGCTATCTTAATAATCGAAGCCAAAATCACGTAAATAAGGGAAGTAGGATAATTCCCAAATAGCGCTCGATTATCCCTTATTAATCGGCGATATGAAAGAAAATCCTCATCCCGATAAGAGAAAATCGTATCGGCAAGTGCGATTTGGGAAGAAACGCCCATCTTTATAAATACGAGGTCACCCCATCGATGAAAGATTACGAGACTTATGCACCGATACTTCATTCCCTAAAGCGGTTGATATTCTCTTCCCGCGGGGAAAGAAGCGGCAGGCATCGGGTGGCGCCTTGGCGAGCCCATCGATCCTCTTTCTTTCTTGTTTTGCCTGAGAAAGTCCGGCGTCGAGAGCCAGCGGACCGACGTGACAATTCGATTCGGCCTATGAATTCCAGCAGCTCGACCAGTTCTGGTTGAAAAAGGCATCATCAAGTAACATTATAGTCTAGATAATATTATTATGAAAAACTTGATAAATTAATCTGAGTATTGAATGGAGTGAAGAGTTAAAATTAATTTAATTTATTTGAAACCTAAAAGCTCCATTAAGGGTCCAATAACATGGTTATGTGATATGCAATGGATAAACATGACCAGTTTTATTGGATTGGATCTAAAATAATTTTCAAATTTTTAATGTGGGGTTATGCATTGCAAATCGGCCAATCTTGGATCATTAAAAGATAATTTTGGGAATTTAAATTAGTAAGTTTGTACATTCAATTTTAGTAACATTAATAATCCCCCTAATGAGGTTATGTTAGTGTTATTGAAATCCCAAAGTTTTGATTGATACATGTATGTGTTATCTTAGAAAGTTCTGGATCCAATTTCCCATGGATAGTGACTTGTTAATACATGTCTAGAAATGTCCTGTCACAAGGGCGATAAAAGCCTAAGGTAATGAGTTTTTCAGAGGGACAACTATGACCCCATGACTTACTTGAGGACTTTCTTGGTGTATTAACATAGAAACTCACTATTGTCATGGGATACTATTTAAGTTTCCGGTGACCAAACATGAAGGAACACAAAAAAACTTTTTGTCTGAAAATAATTCAGAAGAAATTATTTGAAGGTTTGTTTATAAGATATGTATTTGCTTCCTACAAAACAGAGGTGTTTCTGTGTTGGAGCTGGGATATCCAGTTGCAATAAATAAAACCACTCTTTCATTGGTATTCAATCTGTTGATTGAAAAAAAACTTTTGTTTAGTACAAGGAAGAATAAATCTTACCTTTAATCCTTCAATTACAATTTAGTAAAGAATATGCTGAGTGGGATTTAATTCAGACCTACAGGAAAACCAATCTTTACATTATCTTGTTTTGAAATTAAGTTACAACAGCATAAAAATGGAACATGTTGCTAATGCTTCAAAGGAAACTAAGAAACAATTTGCATATTGGCAATATTGGAATAACGACTCATTGTTATATTATTGCCAACGTTGCAGAACATCTATGGAAGAAAATCAATGATCTAGATCATGTGTCAGACATGGTTCAAACTCTAGATAGGATGTTTGCTTAAAGTAGCAATATTGCTAGACAATTAGCGATAAGGGTACTCATGAACACTTGCATGACTAGAGGAAATGTGCGAGACCACTGTCTAAAGATGATGAGGCACATTAGTACTGCAGAAGTGATGGGTAGTCTAAATGTTGTTGAGGCTTGTTTGGCGGAGAATTACAATGATGAATGGATCATTGATTAGAGACCACTTCAATGTGTTTTAGTACTCTATCTTTGGATGGATTCTGAGAACAAAGTATTCACTCTTAACAAAGACAGAGAGAACACGAAGGGGTGGAAAGCTGGAATGTGATATTTTCGCATAATGGCCGGTAGAGTTAGTCGAGTTATGTTTTAAATTGTGTTGTCGGAACCATTTTATTTGATTTGGATTTTAAGAAATTTGATTTCACATTGTTCGGTTTGTTTGGTTGTTTCACGTGGTTTAACGGTCACGATTTAATTCTCGGTTTTACGATAAGGAGAGTGTGGTGTACTGTTGCTCTCTTTGCGTTCAGTGATGAAGATGATCTGTGTTTTTTTTAACTCCTTTGTCCTGTAGTATTAATGCCATTGAATATTATGATGATGAGCAACTCACCTTATCTAAGAAACAAAAAAATTTCAAATGAAACCTATTTCTAGCACTTGCGATTGGGTCATATTAATCCTAACAGAATTCACGGAATTTGAGTTAAGGTATTTGGGATTATTTTTGATCTTTGGACACTGTTCTCGGTATGTGAAGATCAGTGTTTGGAAAATTGGGAAAGTGGCAGGGAGTGACTAACGGACAGAAAGGAGAATCGTGCTACTAAGTAGTTAGGATTGGTACACTAATGTCATGTGGACAATAAGCATTCAAGCTTGAGAGAGCGGGTATAGTATTCATACTTTGTGCTCAACGATAACTACTTAAGATGTGGATATGGTTTATATAAATGCTTTGAGTTTGGAGAAACTTTTTGAAGGTTTCAGAATGAGTGAACGAAAAATAAATTGGCGTCCATATCAAGCGGCTTGGGGTCAAGCGAGGCCTGAATGAATACCTATCTGGGGAGTTCAAGTCCTACTTGGCTAAAGAGGGGATAATTTCTCAATTATCATCTCCTGTAACGCCCCAGCAAAATGGAGTCTCTAAAAGGAGAAACAAAACCCTTTTAGATATGGTGAAGTCGATGCTTTGTTACTCATCATTACCTACATCGTTTTAGGGATAGGCCTTAGAAACTCAATTGTTTGCCATATGAAGCTTGGTTTCCGATTTAAATATGCTTCAAAGACACCCATAGTGTTGCATCGGAAGGAGCAGCTGAGCCTAACAGTTTTGCGATATTCCAGTTTAGGGTGCCTCGGCATGTCTTAACTAAAAATCACAAAAATTGGAATCCCGTACAGAAACGTGTATGTTTATTAGTTATCCTAAGAGAATGAGAGGTGAAATATTTTATAATCCAAAGGAAAAAAAAGGTAATAATGAACACCTCTTTGCACTTAGAAGAGTGTCATGGACTAGTTTCACTTGAAAACTTTGTACAGGAGCAAAGTGGTTCTTGAAAAAGCTTGACCCAGTTGAGATCCACAAGAAACTCCGGATTTTCTACCCATGTGTTTCCTATTGATGTTCAAAGAGGAGAATATGTACAGCATAACTTTTGAAGGTGAACAAACACGAGGGCGTGGGGATAGTCTGGGAAGAACTTGAACTAGGAGAAGATGCTGAGAGAGGATTCGGAGAATCCTTTGGATCATAAACTTGGATGCATATACTTGTGCATATGCAATGACCAATACAATAAACTTATTTGTGGGAGTATAATACATAAACAAGGCATGTATTAAGAAAGATGTATCAAGTCACCACATTGTGACGATTTGGAGGATCTTGATGGCTTGAGAAAGAAAAGGGCAATGGACTGTGAGATGGAATCTATGGGTTTAAACTCAGTATGGTCTCTTGTAGAAGGTACTTGGGGTAAAACCCATTGGAAGCAAGTAGATCTACACAAAAAAGAGCCTTGGTAAACCATGTGTGGATGTTGATATGCAAGAATGGAAAGAGCGATGGACGTGAGTTGGATCTGGGTTCAAGGCCACAGGTATGTGAAAGTTAATAACCCATGAGAAGGTCCTAAAGAGGTAAAACCCCATTGAACTAGGTTCAGTCTGAAAAAGAGTACAGTAAACCATGTGTGCATAAAAGATTCAAGGTACGGTGGTAGGCTTCCCTATTCTGTACAGAGATGACATTATGTTAATTGGAAACAATGTGAAGGTGTTTTTAGACGTAAGAGGTTACCTGAAATAGAATTTTGATATGAGAGACTTGGGTAAAGCTAATTATATTCTAGGAATCAAACTTTTAAAAAACCATAAGAATAAGGTGTTAGCTTTGTCCCAAGCTTCCTAGCGGCTAGTTTTGGCATAAAGAATTTCAAGATGGGATTTCTACTCTTCGGACAATGGGTTAAATGACGCTGGGGGACTTCAGAATCACATAAGACTTTTGTGGAGGGAGGAAGAAGGAGTTCACGCAGTGAGAAACCTTGTACTTTGTTTGTAGAGTAGTCGTGTATTCCATGTTATAAGATTAGGTGAGATATTTGCTATCTTGGTCAGGAGTCATTAAATGGAATTATAGTCGGTTAAAGAAGAACACTAGACTGCAGTGAAAACATATACTTAAGTATATAAAGAGAGCGAGGGATTATATGTTGGTTTATTCCAGTGGGAGTCTTAATATACTTGTTAAACCTAGGCCTCTTTTGGATTTTTGGGGATATTGGCGCTGAAGTAAAATTGCGCGTATAGAGAGGAACCATAAAGCGGACTACATTAAGACTCTTTTCGGACGTGTGTTTGAGAAGCATATAGTTGAATGGATTATGCCAGGATTAATGGACTTGGCACAGGGTAAGTTGGAATTACAGTTTTACGTTTTATGCTGTGGAGGCTGGGCTCGATATGGTTTGGAACTTTCCTGTAATTGTGATTTTAGAAATTCTTATACAGCGCGTTTGTTTCACATTATGGTACGCCGGTGTATGATAGCTAACGGTTGTATCAGATCTGTCCACTTAGAAGACATGGTCATAGTTCTCATGAGCTGATAATTTGTCTCACACTGATCAATAGAGTTCAGGCAGCTTTGTGCATCTTGCCGATGAACCATGAGGAGCTAATATGTTTGGTTGCATTACAACATGAATAATTAGAATTAGATTGTGTTTGGTATACACTTTACAGGAGTCAAAGAGATTTAATTAAAGGAAATCTTAGGTAAAAAGGAATTAAATCTCAGACAATATTAATTATGTTATTTTTCTTAATCTTGAGTATATTATAAACAGGTAGTTAAACAATTATCATTCTTTGAGTTATTAATAAGTGAGATCTCCTTTTAAAGACCAATACCTTGATGGTTTAGGAATAATGATCTGTTTGACCACTTTCAGGAGTTTATGGGATATATAAAAAAATGGAATTTGTATGAAATATTATCTTAATATGTTTCGGTACTCGAGGATGTTGAAGAGATAACTTTGGCACAGTGCATTAGATCCATTTAGAAACCAATAAGTTAGAGAAGAAGGAGAATGTGTAACTTTCTTGACCCCATTATTGTGTTGTGTATTGTGTGTGTGTGTGTGAGTGTCTTACCATTAGGTTACACACCCACACACACACCCACCACACACACACACACCTTGTGAGCCATATTAGATTAATTATCGATGTTCTAAGGAAAATACATTTAATATGTATATTATTATTCTTGGAGTTCACATCTGGGCTTTTAGTGGAATAGCATCGGATAAGACCACAGTATCAGACTTGTTTCCAAGCAAGTGGGAGATTATTGGATTTATGCTCTAGAAACAATCTAAACCGTTGATCAAGACAAATAACCCTATAAGGTTAGGATTTTGAGTCTATAAAAGGCCCATCTCCCTAAGACCTTCACACATTCTCCTAAGGGACTTTACACACATACGCATGTTCTCTCCTCTATTCTTTGGCAGTTATGCACGCCCACACATAGATTTATCACAACTACAATAGCTTGGAAGGTCCCTCAACAAAAGGTTAGTAAACCCTAAGGATGATGACATTAGTTTATCGTAAATCTTATTCAATCATGATCCAGGCTTATCCTGTACATTGATCCCTACAAATTTCCCTGTTGCATTCTTACATAAATAAAGATATGCCTAGTCATTGTTGAATGAAAAAAGTGATCTTGGAATAGAAAAGCAATCCGGAAAAAAAAAGTTTGTTAGTGTACATTATGACGTGTTAGCATTTTAAATATCACCAAGGTTTAGTTAATGCAGACGATATTGTTTGAAGAGGTTCAGATCAGTTTTCATCAGAATAAAGTGATGGTTTACAGATCTGGTGTAAAGTCTTAGAGGAAAGAATATGTGAATATTTACATATTAAACCATGTTCACGGGACTTGATTTTCCAAAGAAGCACAAAGTCTTTTGAGAATGTCAAAGGAAATGTTCAAACACGGGATGAGCTTGATTGATGGTGTCACAACATGTGATGGAGTTTTTTTCTTAAAAACTCCTCTATGCCATCTTTAGGACAGCAGAGGTGATCCTTCTTCTTAGGAAGTCTTGCTCAGCACCTTCCTCTATTAAGTGCTTCAACTCTTAAAGCCAAATATTGTTGAGATAATGTAGAGATAATTACGAGATAAGGTTTTGATCGTAATATAAAGATAATGTTTATATTCCAAAAGGAGACGAAAGATGATCACGGCACCTCTCCAAATCTGAACAGGAAAAAGGAAGGAAGAGACTCAGCGGTACTGTTCATGAGTTTATACATATAGAATCTGAAAAAGGGAAGAAGGGTATATTTATTAGAAATTGTAATCACTTATCTATAAGGGAAGAAGGATGTATTTATTGAGAATTGTAATCACTTATTTATTCGGGAAGTAGTGAACTGAAATAAAAAAAAACAGGCTAGATATTTCCTAAACTGATTTCTTGAAAATGTGCTAAACTAACCCTAAAGAGCATCAAGTCTAATAATATTTTGATATAGTAAGCATTAAGTTATCTTCCCAATACTCCTTAACTCTGATACCATATACACTAGTTCTGTTACTATTGTTTTTAAGATCTGATTTTTGAATAATCATGTTGAACTCCTCCTTCATTGCAAGTGCCCATTTCTGATCAGTTTACGAAAAAACTATTCCATAACAGGGGTTCGCATGAGAGCTTCCATTGCATCCCTCATAAATTTCAAGAAATGATCTGGTTCCTCTTTCTAACAGGTTTGATCGCGTCTGCATCCGTCATTTCATTCTCCCCATCTGGGGACTCAAGTTGCTTTTTCAGTTTTTCTTACAATCACGTGCCTTCTAACATGAGAAATTTTGCCATTATCTTAAAACCAAAATTCTTTGTTGCTTTGTGGCAAGTAAATCCTGTAAGCTTTTGATGTTGATCCTACGAGAAGATTACAGCGTCACTTTCTTTCTTCTTACACAAACTCGTCTCTCTTAACATATCAGAAGGTGAAAAACAATAATAAAGATTTTAAATTAACCAATTTGGTTTGACATATAAACTTAGATGGGTCTTTCAAGAAAGGCTTTGATAGCAATTTGTCCAATAAAAAAACTTATGTATTTGCAGCCTCAACCCAAAATTTCTTTGATAGCCCTTTATCATGCAACAAGCATCTTTTCATCTCCATGAGTGTTATATTACTAAAACTCATTGTTGAAAATATAAGATACCTCTTATTGAGTTATCTATATCCCAAGATATTGATATTTTGATTATTTAATTTTGAGATTGATTCATTCATATAATCTATCCCTCTTCATTTTAGCTGTGCTGATTTTCCACCCAAGTCGTAAACTTCCACAAAATTTCAGCAACCTCATGTTTTGGCGGATTTCTTAAATAAATCATCACGTTCTTAAAAGCTGTGAAAGCAATACTCAAAGCACTTCCATTCATGAATTGGTTGTTGGCTGAGGTCCTTTCACTTGTCTGCTGTGGGACAACCTACATTGATTTGCTCATCAAGCTTTGCCTTTTAAAAAGGTAGCCTTGTTTGATTTTACCTGTGTTGAATAGCACTAGTAATTCTTTTCTATTAATGTAGTCTAATACCTTATAAACTTGTTGTTTTCAACATAATCAAGCCTAATCAGAAAATGCCCTACCCTCTTATGCAAACATCGAACTATTTTCTTCTTATCGTTTCTCTCTTTTCTCTTCTTCTTCAAAGTTCAAAGCAAAGCTTTTGCCTTTCATTTCAATCTTAAATAAATCTATGCCTTTTGCATCTCTGATCATGGAAACTTTGTCCTCAAATGAAAGCTTGTAACCCTTCTCCATTAACTGACCAACACTTAAAATTTGATCAATTTTAGGAACAAACAAAACATCAGGGATTAGTATCAAACTTGGTGGCCAAGCCACCAATTATAAATAGTTCATGCTACCTTTGAGAATAAACTATCTCTGAAATGTCCTATTCAGGCATTTGGAATATGGAGTTGTATTAAATCTTTGAATGGAGATATCTTAAATTATGATATGTGATTTGTTTAGACACTATCTGTTAACAAACTTCTGTGGACTTGGCGGAAGCAGATCACTATAAGTCATTTCATAACTCCGCCAGAATATTTCATTGACGACTCTTCTCATGTTGCGCGTGTTTGTGTGCCTTACCCTGGTCTGACACTTGCGTGTCCACGACTCTGGTAAAATTTTATAGACGGGCCCCACTTCTCTTACTGTTCCACTACTCCGCCGCGAGGCCCGATTCGTGGGGATCGCTGGGATGATGGCCGATCTGCTGATGATCAGCGCTGTTACAAAGCGGTGATCTGCGTGCCCGATGGTGGGGCATATCTGTCGGGATCGATCTCTGGCAGTTATCATCACAAAACATCCCGGATGACCTCTTTGAACTTGAACTAACGAATGTAAAGTCATGGCCACATGGTGGTCAAACGTTCAATGAAAATGGGCGACGGCTGTCAAAAAACGAGGTCATACTTTGAAAACTCACCTTCGCTTTAAAGGCTGGAGGGATCGTGCGCCATGAAACGGATGATCTCTCTTACGGATAAAGAAGTAACGAAAAGGTATGAAGTTACCATCTTTACGAGGAAAAGAGCGTTTTCATCTCAGACTGAAAATCTGGCAGCATCGAAGAGAGGTGGCGGGCATACAGTCGTTTTCTTGTTTGTTTAATGACATTCTTCAGGATTCATGTAAATGATTGGTGGGATTCAAAATTTTAGGAATTTGCATTTGAAATAGTTGTTGTTCTCTTTGCCCTCTGATGTAATCTGTCTATTATTAAGTTAGTTTGGTATTTTATGATTGTGGGTTATAATATGTTGGGCGTTTTGTAGCTTCAACTCTTAATTCCGTTTCATACATACAGCCCTGATTTTGGTTCCCATTATCATATATTACTCTCCTCTTTCTCTCATTTTCTGAAACACTATTTTACCCGACCTGAGGATGACAACTCAAAGGATGTTTGTCGCTTAAATGTGAAGGAAGTTGTGATTATGAGGATTGATGTTGGTTTAAAGGTGTTTTTGTTTTCATTCTGGGCAGTCTTTGCGTGTTTGACAATTCAACCGGCAGTTTTAATCTTTAATTTAATGTTTCTTTGGTCAATACTTGGCATCTTGAGGTGGATGTATTAATGTGGGCAGTGACGTCAGTGAATCATCATTACTACGGAGCATGAAAAGTAAGTTAAATCTTTATTACCAAAAATACCAGTAGGGCATTAAATGCTTCGATAAATGCTATGGTTCTTTCAATAGGAATGTTACTAAGGGTTGGTCTTTAAAGTTAACAAAATCTGGTTTTAAATGACTATAATTCTTTTACTTGCAATCGCAGGAGAAATAACGAAGAACACCTCTATTTATCATATCGAAACCTATTATTAAAACTAGGTGTTCTTTTTTTATGTACATTTTAAGTGCTTTAATTAGCTTGAAAAAGTATTAATAACAACCACACTTTTAATGCAGTCAGGGAAGTCAGTGAAAGCCTCGTACATTTTGGATCGTGATGCAGTCATTTGTAAGATGAAGAAACCTATCCTGAGTTCGACCCTAGAACCGCGCTATCTTTATGATGGCAATGAGGCCGGGCGGTAAGGGAGGGGAGAATTAGGATACAGTTACACAATTTAAGTTAAGAAAGAACCTCCACGTGACATAAAATAAATCTCCTTGATGATAACAAATCATAATCAGTGATCTGATACACTTCAAATAAAACCTTGAATTGCATTTGGAGTTTGAATAGAGATGAAATACGAGAAATTAGAGAGACGAGGACCAGCAAGCTGTATTACCGAAATCGTTGATGATCAAAATCGCCAGTGTGGCTCCAATCACGCCAGTGTTTGTCATAATCATCCCATCGTACCAACATACGCATGAAACGTTTCGATTGCCAAATATTAAAAATCAGCAGATAATGGTATTCCGCGTTGGTTGGCATTCATGGGTTCAACTCAAATTGAACCTTAAACCTTATTAATTAACATTGAACTGAAAATTCATTGTTGACAGCGAACTATAAATGATTAACTCTTGAATCATATTGATTCAAAATCATATTTGTTCAACCGCGAACTAAAGGTGATTAACTGTAATCATGGGCCTGGTTCTAAAGGCCATGTTGTTCTAACCCTTGGTTCATTGTCGTTTATTTTTGGATGTAGTGGAGTTCTGGCGTTGAATCTTAACTCCTTGAGAAATGTTGTCCAAAATGTCTTCAACATGTATATCAAGTCATGTTTGCCTTACAGATTTAAGATCGAACAATTCAATCTCATATTGCAAATATTTTCTGAGTCATCCTATATTCCGGTACCGAAAAACGGCAAAAGCAGCAAGAGCGTAGAAGACAGAGGGTTTTATCATCAAGCAGACAATCCATGCTCTGACATGATAAAACATCACACTATGGCGTGATGTCCATCACGCTTTGCGTGATGTCCATCACGCTTTAGCGTGATAGATCTAAAAATCATTTACGTTTCAACTTGAAAAAATTTCATATTATAGAAATGTTAAATCTTCAGTTGCTATACTCTTGAAGACATTTATGTTTTCGACAAGAGCACTTTAACGTTTTCACTCATTGTGACATCTTAGATGATCTCATTGATCTGGAGTTACTGTGGCGAAAGACTTGGGATGAAAATATTTACACAATCCATAAGTCTCATTTGAGTTTGGGACATGGGTGTCTGAAATCTCAGGAAACTATTGACTGAGAACAGTTTTGGTGTTTGTGCTGTGAGGTGTGTCTTGGAGTTTTAAAGCGAGGCATCTCATGCCAAAAAAAAAAAAAAAAAAAAATCTTCAAAACCTCCCAAGGATCCCTTGAGGCATCAAGTCGGTTCAAAACAAAGAGTATGAAAAATTTATACCTCACGTCGGTGTGAGACCAATCCCGAAGAGTGATGCAACAGCAACCAAAGCAAACCATGTCCTTGGTTTGCCTCCTTGATATCCACATGAAAGTGGGCGATAACCTCAGCAATGATGCGGGTGACCTCATCTGGCCAAAGTCAGTCAGAGAGTGGTGGTTCTTCTTGAAGCACCCTCTCACTGAGCACTCTCTTGAGAAATGTGGGCTAGAATGACTTGTTCTCTCTTAGGGTTTGGATTTCTCCATAAGGTTCTATTTATAGGAAAACTCTTATGCTTGAAATGTCTAAAATGCCCCTCTCTTTAAAAGATGTTAAGCTACACATATCTCTATGTGTTATGGTGTGATCCCTCATGGCCCTTAATGTGGGACCCCTTACCCGACCCGACCCGTTTGGGAGGATCAGAACCGAGTCTGGGATGCCACTAAAATCATATATTTGCGGAAGCGATTACAAAATTGGGCAAGCCCATAAACATTTAACAAAATACATTTAACTTTAACAAAATACATTTACAATGAAGGCATTCAAGCCTTTTCAAAATGATTTACAAAAATAGATGTTCGGAAGTTCAAATTGTTTTTACAAAATATCAATATCCAAAGAAAACATGGAATGAATGCACATGTCGAACATACTCGAAAATTCCCCTTCTTTATGACTCGACGCTCCTCGATCTTGGGTCCGCTTTCGATCATTATCTATCACTAGATACCTGCGCATTGGTAAAACAATACGCTAAGCATTTTCATGCTTAGTGGTTCTATACAAATCCATTCCTCAATTTCGGTTTAAATCACATTATGCGATTCAAACTTTCCGTCATTATGGATGATCAATATAAATCGATACATATACTTGTTTTATATATAATTAGTCATGGTTCATTGATCATCCCAAATACCCTTTCATATTCAATATTTTGCAATCTCAAATCAATTCAATTATGTCACAAGTTCCATTCGGTTGCCGTCAATTCCAGTTACGAAATTCCAATTAAGTTGTGCGGTCGGTCGGTTATGCGAATCCAATTCGAGTTATGCCAATCAATTAGTTATGCCCTTCAGATCGGTTATGCCCATAGCAATTTTAACCTATGTCTTCGATATATGGGATCTCGAGTCACCGGCACGGTCCATTTGGAGCTGCGGGCGGTATCACATGGTTTATAACACCGGTAAGTCACGTGGAGCTCTTTGTGGTTATAAGCAATCAAATAGTGAGCAGCTACGAATCTGCGGTCCGGGAACAAGCGTCGGAGTGACACATCAATAGTTTGCAGTACTGCTATTTGACCCTATTGGTATACCAATCTATCCTTAATACGAAATAAACGGTTAACATTCTATTAGGCGTTCAAATCCTTTATAACAAAATACTAGTACAATATGTACACTTGTATAAACGATTTATTTTCAATAATCATGAAATTTTTTTATATGCAAATATTTCACAATCACTTTTCTCCAAATCAATTAGAAATCAATTCAATGTGCTTTTAGAACAACATGCAAAAACTTGAAGCGAGGGAATAAGGAGTTGGTAGAACAAACCCAAAAATATTTGCACTTTGATTCCAATCCTTGAGTCTCAATCACGGTTGGCTTTTCCTCATAAATCGTTTATTCCAAAACCATTAAAGAACAATATTATTCAAGTGTACTAGTGGTTTTGGTTAGGATGATTTTCGGAGTTTAATATGAGTTCAATTTAAACATTCTATATGTAGATGGATTCTTGACTCAATGGGCTTTCCATAGGTGCAGAACACTCGAATCGGAGTTCGAGCGTGGGAGTTAGGACTTAGAAGTTGGAGGGTCATGCAGTCAAATCCTGAAGCGAAGGCAGGCCAGACTGGACGAGCTCATCTACCACCTCAGTCAAACATCTTCTATACTCCTCAGAATATTAATGTATTCTTGACTCAATGGGCTTCCATAGAGTCCAAGAACACCATCGGAGTTCAAGCGAAGGAGATATGACCTTCGAGTTGGAGTCATGTGTAGTCAACTTTGACGAGCTGACCTGAAGCCCGGTGACTGCACTGAAGTGAGCAGGCTCAGTCAAACACCTCGGTGTCTGACATCTAACATCCTCCTCAGGCATATGAATGTATTCTTGGCTCCGCCCAGGCTTTCCATAGAGTCAAGAACACCCAAATCGGAGTTCAAAGCGAAGGAGATATGACGCCAGAAGTTGGAGGGTGTCGTGATCAACTTTGGCGAGCTGACTGGCGGCGGCCCATTTGTTTGGCGGCCCGGTGTTTGGCGACTCTTGGCGGCGACCCTTTGTTGGGCGGCGGTTGTTGGACAGCGGCTGTTGGCGACGGCTGTTGGGCGACCGTATTGGGCGACGCGGTGGGCGACCCTTTATTTGCGACCAGCATTTGGCGGCCGCTGTTTAGTTCTGGCTGTTTAGCGATCCTTTGTTTGGCGACAGCTGTTTGGCAATGCATTTGGCGACCGCTGTTTGGCGGCCGCTGTTTGTGACCGCTGTTTGGCAACCTTTGTTTGGCGACCCTTGTTTGTGACCTTTGTTTGGCGACCCCTTTGTTTGGCGACCTCGGTTTGGCGACCTCGGTTTGGCGACCATTGACTCATTTGGTATTCAAAGTAAAAAAGACCATAACTTGGTATGCGAAGTTCGAATTAAGAAATTCAAAATCCTATCAAGTTCATTGATGTGGCTACAATTTCCTGAAGGACTTATATAAATTCTCTTTATTTCTGATCACGCGTTACCAGGTACGGCTAGTTGACGGCCGGACAAGCGACGGACCAAGTTGCGTTGGTGACCTCATTAAAGGACATAACCGTCTGATTCCGTCGAAATTCAAAAGCCTAACATCAAGCTAATTGGTGTGGCTACAATTTACTAGAAGGACGCACACAATATACATTCACTTCATATGCCCAAAAATCAGTTCTAGGTTCGGGTGGCTGCTTTACCACAATGTGGCAGCTTCCCATGGTTTTAAATGCAAGCCAAACTTTCCTAAGACGAGATAAACTACCAACAATCCATAGGATTGAAGAATAAGTGAGAGAGACTGCCTCATGGAGTTTGTCGAAAGTCGGTTCAGTCTCTCTTGTAGCTCTTGTCATTAGGAAGGACTTATCGTGTATTTGAGACCTATGGTCAGATCGTCGGAAAATCTAGAGAGAAGGTGGAGCCTCTCTCTCTAACTCCCTTTTCTCTATTTTCTTTTCTTATGGATCACTCTTAATCGTACTTTTAAAAGGCTTTCCCTCCCTCTTTCCTACATGCCACATGTCATTTCCTTGATTTTTTCCTTTTACTCATTATTTCTCCTAATATCACTTAGACATATAAACTTATTTACAATTGACCCTTGGGTCCCCATTTTACAATTTCTGCTCTCTTTTCTTAGGTTCATTTAAGATTCAACAATCATCTAATCAATATTAAAAAAATTTCCAGAAAAATACCCAAGTTGGCTCGAATATACTAGGAATATATAATAATTTTATTATAAAATTTTTAGGGTATTTTGGGGGTGTTACATGTCACAACCCGATTCCCGGTCCGACCCGATTCGCGAATCAGGCCGGTTTGAGTGCGAAAATATATAAATTGGACTCTTTGCATTTTTTTTAAAAACAACTTATACTTGTGGGTATCACGATTATTTTGTAACCAAGCGTCATTTATATACCTGGAACTACCATCGGAATGGTATCCATTAAAAATTTATACACATATACTAAGTCCCATTCCTTATACAAATACATATGAGATCGCGAGCAGTCTTTGGTGACACTATCTCTGAGATGGCGATCTGATGGTGTGGAATGTCACACGTCTCTTTATCTCCTCTTCGATTACCTACACGGGATTGGACACCCGTGCTAAGCTTTCTATAACCGGTGGGAACATATAGGCAGATGACCAATAACAATGTCGTCGTCACTATCTTTTACATTTACTAATAATACTTATGCATATAACGAGAGTCTATTCTTATGTGACTTCTGCTCATATTATATTATACATGTAGATTTTATTCTTTTCGGATTCCTTATCATTATCTTGTTCTATACTTTCTGGTATCATGTATTTTACATGTTGCCAACTCATATCTACTACGCGCATGATAGATCCGTCCTTATTCCAAAGTAAACTATCATATCTGATAGCGAATCGAGCAAATCAAATCATATCAATTTCCCTCTGAGTTCATCGGACTAATACCAATACATATTGGGCTCTTATCACTATCACACGGCGATGCCATTAATCAACTCAACTTGGCAATTCGTTTCATGAATCAGGATGCAAGATTAAATGCTTTTTGGACGCGCCACGTTGTATTAAGTTTTCATTTTTCAAAAGTATGACCAGAATCTACCGAGCGGTTTGGCGGGTTTCAAAGTGGAGCAGTTTCTTTCAGGCGTTTCCGTCAAACATTTTATTAGTCTATTAATTTATTTCAAGTAATAAAGGCCGAATCCGACTTGACCGGTTGTGGATCAAGCGGAGCGTTTCCTCAGGCATTTTTCGATATCTTTTAAAACATGTTGTTGTATTATTATTTTGGTATGCTATTAATGGCCACTTCTTTGGAACAATCTGCGATATTTTGAAATCGAACCTGCGGCATTCACGCCATCAGCGCGTATTTTCAATAATATACTTTGCCACCTCTTCAGCTGTTTTGCGTAACTTTCCGTATAATACAAATCATTTACCATATCATATCATGCATTCTTAATGCAACAATTCATTTACAATCAATTCATGAGATTTAAGCATATTCATAACAATCCCATTACTCGTAATGTTGCGTTATTTCACCTTATTTATTCGATTCACAATTTCGGCAGTTAGTTTGATGAATCCCTTGTTATCGACGTGTGTGCTTATACGTTTGCGATTCTATCTCCCATCACTGGCCGGATCTTGGATTTAGACGCATCCGACCGTGGTATCGCCGATTACCATTATGCGGATGCGGTTTAGTGCACCCGACGCGAGTATCGTAGGTCTCCGTCATGGGATGCGTTTGAATTGCACCCCGACACGTGGTATCACTTATTCGGTCTCCCATCATGCCGGATGTCGTTTGGTGCACCCCGACACGTGGTATCAATTAAATGTCATACGCCATCATGACGGATCCAGTTGGTGAATCCCGCCAAGTGGGACATTTCTTCAATGCCATACGCCATCATGAGCGGATCTTGGAGTTGGTGCATCGGCCAAGTGGACGTGGATAATTTAGGGGTGCCTTCGTGACGGATGTCGTTTGGTGCATCCCGTCAGGCGGTTCATTCTTCATATCATTCAATTCACATTTACGGCCAGTTCCGTTTAATGAATCGATCTTTATTATTATTCACGTTCATTAAGTTTCGAATATCACATTTCGATTTCATATTTGCACTCGTATTCACATTTATGGCGGTTCAGTTCCGGTGAATCCGTCGTATCATTCACATTCATTCGGTTTTCAAATATCACATTTCAATTTCATAATCACTTTCGTATTATCTTTACAAAGACATACTCAATCTATGTACATTATTTCATAAACTCATTCATAAATACTCATTCATAAATTCATTTACGTATACTTATTCACGTATACTCATTCATACACTCATCCACATTTTCATTCTTAACCATACTCATTCATAAATTCATTTCGTATACTTATTCAACGTATCACAATTCATAAATTCATTTAAGTATACTTATTCAGTATACTCATTCACATACTTCTATCATTTGTTATCATTTTACGGTTATATGCTGATAATAGTATATATCCTTAACCACATTGTGTTCACTTTGTATTATATATGTTCACAATCATGTTTCAATTCGTTTTCATTTTCATTTCCATAATCATTTTCATGTTTCATAGACACATCTTTCTGAGTCTTCATTTCTACATTTTCCTTGTTTCTATTCTACATATGGCCTTCTGTCTCATGAAGTATGATGTATGTGGAATCACACCTCATTCATATATTCTTGTTACTCTATGTATCTACTTTACTTGGAAGTACAGATTAATCCAATCGGATCATGAAGCTAAAGTTATGAAAATTTCATGCAAACTAGTCGGTTACCGGATTACACTAGAACAGTTCAATGTACTAATTTTCTGGGATCATAACTGTGTTTGACTCTAGGTCAACTGTATTCTTTTAGAATGGGTCTTCTTATTTGGGGTTCTATTCAACTGGAATCGCAATTTAGACACAGGAAACTCAAGTTACGTCAAGCAACCACGGACCTCTATGTTCAAGCTGGAACCAGAATTTGGCTTACATGGCCCCACTTTGAGTGAATTTTTAGGCCACTTAGGATCAGGAATTTGGCAATGCCTATTCTTTAAGTTTTTCTTTCTTGAAGTCTATTTTACATGGCAGCCAGAATCGGCTCCAAATGGGGATAAAGAAATGAGCAAGTTATGGCGAAGAAGAAATCTGAAAACTGGTCAAAACTGGAAAACCAGAAACGAGGGTTTGTGCGGTACATATTAACATGTGCCGGTCTGAGAATGACAAAACGACCCGAACACAAGTTGTACCGGTACAAGTTCAATTGTACCGATGCAAGTCTCAAGTGCCCAGAATGTATTTTTCTCCCATTTTCATGCACTTTTCCATCCCAAACCAAATCTATACTTCTATATACCTTCAAATCATTTCAAATTCATACTTTAACCTCATTCTCCATAATCCTTATCTTTCAATGGATATCTTTCATCAAAACCTTTCGCTGATTTTCTCCCAAAAACACTTCTATGTGGATCATAACCCATACACATACAAATACAAGTTTGTTAGGGTTTGTTCTAACCAACTATTTTACATACGATTAATCAATGAATCAGCCTCAAGGAGGATTCCATGTTTTTCTTTACATTTGAGAGGTTTACCCACACTTACTCCATAGCTAAATCTATTGGGTTGAGTTGAGAAATCCCTATCAAACCTAGAAAGTAATTTCCAACAAGAAACTCATGTTGGGATGTGAACTTTTATCAAACCTAGGTTTGGGGCAAACCATTAACCAAACCAAGGATCCATACCAAAAATCCGAGTCCATGCACCAAGTTAGTAGTTCCATACCTTTTTTTTTTTTGGAGCTTGGCTTTGTTGATCTTGGCTCTCCCTCTTCTTCCTCTTCCTCTTCTTCTTCTTCATTATGGTTTCCTTTTAATGAGACCAATTTATTTGGGTCTTTAAGTAAATCTAATGGGCCTTGTTTGGCCCTCAAAACCCATTTTTGGGTTAAGTCTCCTTTATTTGCAAAGACCCTCATATCACCAGCCATTTGTATTTTGGCCTCTAATCTTCTAGAAATTACACAACAATTCTATTATTTCTTCCAACAGCCATAATCTTCAATTTATGACTTTTAAGCCCACTTTGGACCAATTACAAAATTATCTTAATTCTTGAAATTTAGGTCTATCGTTTTACATTTTCAAAAAATTTCTATTTAGCTTATAATATACCCACCTAACAAGTCCGAAAACTTCTAGAGGTATTTTTAGGGTGTTACATTACAACTCTCCCCACTTAATAAAATTTGTAGTCCTCTGAAATTACATGAATCAAAACGATTCACGGATCACACTTGTTGCATCGTTCCTCTCGCTTTCCCAAGTGGCTTCTTGATCTACTTCTGGTTTCTCCCACGGCACCTTGACTAGCGAGATCTTCTTATTCCGTAATTCCTTCACTTCGAGCCAAAGATGTTTCTTGAAATAACAACATGTCAAATCGGCCTCAAACCAATTTGTCTCCGAAGAGACTACATGTGAGTGCGATCGGTACCTCAGTAGCATGGACACGTGAAACACATCATGGATCTTTTCCAGAATAAGAGTGTGCAATCTGTACCACTGGTCCCACTTTTTCAATCACTTCATAGGGGCCAATAAATCTAGGGCTCAACTTGCCCTTTTCCCGAATCTCATCACATTGCTGGTGTGCACCAAAACACCTTCCTTGATCTCATATCAAATATCTTTTTCTTTTTCATGTCGGCGCATATGATTTAAATATGGTGGCCACCTTCAATCTCTCTCTAATCATTTTCACTTTTTCTTGAGTCTCTTGTATCAAGTAGAGCTGGCCCGATCCTTTCTTTTCACTCAATTTCCCGTCCGACACAATGGTGTTACCATTTTTCTCATATAAAACCTCATAGGCGCCATTCCAACTATTATTGGAAGCTGTTGTTAACATCTGGTCAACTAGCAATGTGTTGATCCCAACTACCCTCAAGGTCGATCACACACGCTCCTTAACATATCTTCAGGCCAGGATCCTCTCTCGGATTGTCCATCCGTTTATGGGTGGAGCAATTTGTCTTGAAGTGGTCGTGCCCAGGCCTCTTGATTTCCCAAAATCTCAGAAGTAAACCTCGGATCCTGATCACGAAATAATGGATATAGGAATCATGCTTAGAAACTATTTCAACATTCTGACTCTACTAACTTGTCAAGTGAATAGTCAGTTCTCCTTGTTAGGAAGTGAGGTGAAGCAGTTAATCGATCTACTCGACCCCGGCCCAGAGTCATGCCTTCTCCTGTCAATGGTAACCCGACCACAAAATCCATGGTGATTGATTCCCATTTCCACTCGGTACTCTAATAGAGAACATGATAATCCAGAAGAGGAACTTGATGCTCTGCCTTTACTCTTTGACACACCAAACACTTGGCTACAAATTCGACCCATCTCTTTTCATGGGACCACGAATGACATTTTTAAATCTAGAATTTATCACGTGCACTACCGGGATGGATAATAGATCCACTATAATGCCTCTTCAAGTATGGATTTCCTCAAATGTTCTGATCGGGTACTTAGATCTCATATAATACAACACTCCATTTTCGTTCACTGTGAACTCGGTTTCCTTACCATTTCTAATCTGATTTATTATGGCAACAATTTTCTCTTCTTTCCTTTGTGCCTCTAGCACTTGATTCAACAAACTCGGTCTCGCTATCAGTTACGCCTTTTTCTGATACCATGTCATATAATGACAAATGGGCATTCAACGCTCGGCGTTCATATTGACTTTCTACTCCGCCACTGTTGGCCTTTCAGGAGTGATAATCAATTCGTAGTCATAATCTTTATCGGTTCCATCCATCTCCGTTGCCTCAAATTAAGCTCTCATTGTGAGGGGAAATATTTAAGACTCTTATGATCGGTGTAGTTGAAACACTTCTCCATACAAATAATGTCTTTAAATTTTCAGCGCAAGTAGTGCGGCCAATTAAATCATCGTGGGGTAGTTCCTTTCATCGCGGCTTCACTGTACATCTTGAAGCATAGGCTACCACTGCCCTCTTGCATTATGACACATCTAGAATCCATTTGCGACGCATCACTAAAAAATCACATATTCTCTACCGCGGTCGGTTGGAAGTAGACCCAGGAGCCTCGGTTAAGAATGCTTTCAACTTATCGAAACTTCTTTGACATTTTTCACTCCATTCATACTTTACATTTTTATGGAGCAATCTCGTCATCGGGGTTGCAGTCATAAAAAACCCCTTACTTGAATCTTACGTAGTATCTGCTAGTCGAGGAAACTACGCGCCTGTAACATTTCTAGGTGGCTTCCATTCAACAACCACTTCTATTTTCTTTGGATCTACTCGGATTCCTTCTTCGATACTATATATACTTGAAAAGGACACTTCGATCTTCCAAAACTCACACTTGCTGGAGTTTGCATACAGCTGCTCTTTTCTCAAAGTCTCTAACACTACTCTAAGGTGTGTGTCATGACTATCCCGATCTTTTGAATACGAAGTGTAGTCTGGAACACTACGTAGCTTGCCAGTCCACATACGGTCGGAAAACACGATTCATTAGGTCCATGAACGCCGGTGGGCATTGTCAATCAAGCGACATTACAAGGGAACTCACCAATGTCCATATCGGCGTCTAATATTTGTCTTATGCATGAGCATCTTTAATTCTCAGCGATGGTGCCCGGATCGCAAGTCAATCTTTGAAAAGATACTTGCACCTTTGATAGTCAAGCAAAATCATCAGTGCAGGTGCGGATACTTATTCTTCTTGTGCTTGTTCGGTTAATGCGTAATCAATACATAGCCCGAAGTGTACCCTCTTTCTTTTAACAAAAAACACGGGGAGCTCCCCATGGTGATACACTTGGTCCTAATAAACCCTTTTTCTGAAGTAGTTCTTGCAAATTTGCAATTTCAATTCCTTTAGCCACCGAGTAGACCTACGTAACGGTGTAATGGATGGGTGTGGCTTTGGTACAAGCGTCAATAGCAGCTGATCTCCTATGTGGGGGGCAATCAGTAACTCTTAGAACACATCCAGGAAAGTCGCTATTACCGATGAGTATATCGGATACACTAGGCCTTGCCTTCACCATATCAATCACATAAGCCAGTAGGCTTCACATTCTTCAGTGCCATTGTTCTAGCGGTGGCGCGAGATATCACATTAGATAGATGATTTGACCTCTCACGATGAAGGATTGCTGCATCTTCATTCGGTGTCTTTAAGGTTACTCTCGTTCTACAATCGACTATTGCTTGATGTCGGAATGGCGATCCATCCCGATATCACATCAAACTCCACGAAGGATAACTTCGATCAAATCTCCCAAAAAATTCATACTCGTATTTTGATGGGACAATCTCTATAGACTCTATTCACAATAACACTATAGTAGCGGGTTACGTCACCCAAGATGTCATACTCGGTTTCACTTCGGCAATTTACCTAGGTTGGGTATGTCGGTACATATGTATGAATGAGTCGATCTGGACTCTATCAATGCCTTGCATAATAGTATCAAAGATAGTAAAGTACCGACTATCACATGCGGGCGTCGGTATCTTCCCTTGCTTTCGTGCATATGCTCATTTAGACGCGGTATCTTGCCTACCCCAGAAGTTTGTGTCCACTTGTCTCGGAACCTTCGGTGATGCAACACTCTTATTGCCTTTTTGCTATGCCAATTTGGCACCCCAGGTCGCAGTCTTTGTAAATGAACGAGCTCTAGGACAATCTCTTGCTCTATGCTTTTTGGATCCACAAATCAAGCAAGCACCTGTAAGTCTCCAACATTCTCCTTTATGATTTCTCCCACAATGGGGGCAGAGCAATCTTGTCACCTAAGACCTCCTGGTATGCTACTTAGCTTGATGGTCTTTGGTAGAGTAGTATTCCCCTATCTGCATTAGCACATTGCTATAAATTTGATTGGAACCACGGTCCCTTAATTTCTTCCTTTCTTTTATTTATTTGCGGTAGGCCCGACACAGATTTTTCTTTCCACGCGTCTTTATCCTTTCTCTCTTTTCCTCTTTTACTTTACTCTTTCCACATTCAATGCACATGTCACAATTTTGGAAATCATGGCAAAATCTTTGTGACATGGGCTCGAATATGGTCATTAAAGTAAGTCTTCAAACCTCAGCACTTTCTTCCTCACTCACAAGTATCTCGGGGAGCATCACTTGCTCAGCGATAATGAATTCTCTTTGATATTCAGTCACACTCATCTGTCTTTGCTTCAGATTATGAAACTCGCGTCTCATGTTGTTCAGATAAATGCGACCCACATAATGTTTCTTGAACTCATCCAAGAAGAACTCCCATGTAACTCTACTCGATGGTCTGATCTAGTCACGGAAACCCACCACTGATAAGCCTCATCACAGTAATGAGGTCGCACATTCCAACTTCTCTTCTAGTGTGCAATGCATTTGCACAAGCATTCGCTCGGCTCGAGCCAATTTTACTGTCATAGAAGGCTCATCTCTTTCTTCCCCACTCGTCTGAAGTCGGTACCTTGCCATTCTCTCAATGGCTGATCGCTGCAAAGCAATTGCAGCTGGTTGCCCGGCTCTTTGGTACTGAACTAATTTCTTGGAGGGGATACCCATAGTACCTCCTGCCGCTGTTCACGGTTCATTCGTGGTGGGGCCTGTAGGATGCTTGCCCACCTTCCACACTAGAATTTGTTTGGTAGAGTCCCTGGTCATCCTCGACCTGGGAGCCAGAATCGTCCATGCTTATCCTATTAAGACCCGGCCAGATCCACGTCAGTCATATCATCCAGCATATGCAAATGAAATGCATGTTAAACCACGATTTCAAAATCGTTTACAAACAATTTAAAAATCATTTTGTAGAGCGCCTAAGCACAGACTCTGATACCAATAAAGTTGTGGGACATACAGGCTCGGCCCATTTGGGAGGATCAGAGTCGGGATGCCCTTAAAATCACTTTCAATCCTTTCAAATCATATCTTTGCGGAAGCGATTACAAAATTGGGCAAGCCCATAAACATTTAACAAAAATACATTTAACTTTAACAAATACATTTTACAATGAAGGCATTCAAGCCTTTTCAAAATGATTTACAAAACCAGATAATTGAGTTCCATTGTTTTACAAAATATCAATAACTCAGAAAACATGGAATGAATGCACATGTCAGACATACTCAGAAATTTCCTTCTTTATGACTCGCTCCTCGATCTTTGAGTCCGCTTACCCCCGATCGCTATCTATCACTAGATACCTACGCGTGGTAAAACAATACGTTAAGCATTTCATGCTTAGTGGTTCTATAAAATCCATTCCTGATTTCGTTTAAATCACATTATGCAATTTAACAATTCCAGCTTTCAAATCATTATGGATGATCAATATAAATACGATACATATAATTGTTTTTTTATATAATTAGTCATGGTTCATTGATCATCCCAAAAATACTTTCATATTCAATATTTACTTAATCTCAAATCAATTCAATTATGCTCACAAATTAGTTTCAGTTTTGCAAATCAATTCGGTTAAAATTCAATTCGATTAATGCGAGATCAATTCGATTATGCGAATCAATTCGAGTTATGCGAGATCAATTCGGTTATGCGAATCAATTCGATTATGCGATCAATTCAGTTATGCCCTTGATTGATTTATGCCTTAACGAATTTAACTATGTCTTCGATATATAGGATATCGGAGTCGCGACGCAGTCCGTGCTGTGACCGTTATCACATGGTTTTATAACCGCGATGCGGTCCGTTGGCTCTTTGGTAGTTATCTCAAATAATGAACCTCACGAATCCACGGTCATTGTCTTGATCGGAGTGACACATCAATAGTTCTGCAAATCTTTGCTATTTGACCATTGATATACGATCTATCCTTAATCTGAAATAAGCGGTTAACATTCTATTAAGGGCGTTCAAATCCTTTATAACAAAAATATAGTACAATATGCGCTTGTATAAGCAGTTTATTTTCAATAATCGCAGAATTTTTTATATCTGAAATATTTCACAATCACTTTTCTCAAATCAATTAAATCAATTCAATATGCTTTTTAGAACAAACATGCAAAAACTTGAAACGATGAATAGGAGTTGGTAGAACAAACTTAAAAATATTTGCACTTTGATTCCAATCCTTGGAATCTCAACCTGATTTATTTTCTCCTCGTCGAGTCCCTATTCCAAAAACCATTAAAAAAAAACGATATTATTCGAGTGTACTGAAAGTGGTTTGGTTAGGATTGATTTTCAGGTTTAATATGAGTTCAATTTTAAACATTCTATATGTAGATGGATTCTTGACTCAATGGGCTTTCGCCAGTGCAAGAACACTCGAATCGGAGTTCGGACGTAGGAGTTAGGACCTTAAGTTGGAGGTCATACACGATCAAATCCTGAGCTGACGGCTTGAGACCCAGCTTGGACCGAGCTCGTCACCACCTCGGTCAAACATACTTCTATACTCCTCAGGAATATTAATGTATTCTTGACTCAATGGCATTTCCATAAGTCCGAGAACACCAATCGGAGTTCAAGCGAAGGAGATATGACCTTAGAAGTTGGAGGTCATGTGTGAGTCAGCTTTGGTGACTGACGGCAGTTTGCACTGAAGTGACGAGGCTCAGTCAGCACCTCGGTCTGACATCTAACATCCTCCTCCAGGCATATGAATGTATTCTTGACTCCATGGGCTTTCCATAGGAGTCGAGAACACCAATCGGAGTTCAAATAGAGGAGATATGACCTTCAGTTGGAGGTCATCGTAGTCAACTTTGACGGCGGCTGGCTTGGCGACCTTGTTTATTGGCGTTGAATGGCCGTTTGTTGGGCGGCGCGGCTGTTGGGCGACCACTATTTGGCGACCCAGCGTTTGGCGACCCTTTGTTTGGCGACGCGTTTGCGATCGCTGTTTGGCGACCATTGTTTGGCGACGCATTGGCGACCCTTTGTTTGGCGACCTCCGCGGTTTGGCGACCGAAAACTTTGTTTAGCCAATACTGTTGGCGACCCGCTGTTTGGCGGCAAGCTGTTTGACGACGCTGTTTGGCGACATTTGTTTAGCGACCCTTTGTTTGACGACCTCGGTTTGGCGACCGCGAATCCATTTGACTGTTCAAAGTAAAAGACCATGGCAGTACAGTCGAATTAAGAAATTCAAAGCCCTAACGTCAAGTTCATTGATGTACAATTCACAGAAGGACTTACTGCCAAATTCTCTTTATTTCTGATCCAAACCCGTTCTAAGGTACGGCTAGTTGACGGCCCCGGACAAGCCCGGCAGAGCCCGGATTTATTTGAGGCATCATTAAAATGACTATAACTTGAGTCTACAGGGTCAAATCAGAAATTCAAAGCCTAACATCAAGTTTAATTGATGTGGCTACAATTTAGAGGACACTACCAATTCCTTCATGGTACCTAAAATCGGCTCTAAGGTTGTTGTTGCTTGTATTACACAATGTGGCAGCTTCATGGTTTAAAATGCAACCAAACTTTCCCCTAAGGCCAGATAACTACCCAACAATCCTTAGGGTAGAAGAAGATAAGTAGGAAGACCTACCTCATAGGTTGTCAAAAGTCCCGGTTCAGTCTCTGCTTGTAGCTCTTGTCCTTAGGAAGGACTTCCCTTCGTGCTTAGCCCAGGAGACTATGGTCCGTCGTCGGAAAATCTAGAGAAGGTGGAGCCTTTCTCTCTAACTCCCTTTTCTCTATTTTTCTTTTCTTATGGATCACTCTTAATCGTACTTTTAAAAGGAGAGCTTCCTCCCTCTTTCCCTATGCCACATGTCATTTCCTTAATTTTCCTTTTACTCATTTATTTCTCCTAATATACTTAGACATATAAACTTATTTAATTGACTTGGGTCCCCATTTCTAATTTCTATATTTTCTCTTTTTCACTTGGGTTCATTTAAAGTTCAACGATCATCTGTCGATATTAAAAAAAATTTCGAGAAAAAATACGAGTTAGCTCAATATACCCAGGAATATATATAATAATTTTATTATAAAAATTTTAGAGATTATTTTGAGGTGTTACATAGCCATGAACAAGCCCAAGCGTACTTTATCTCTTAGTGAGGGCTTTTGATCCTGGGATTCCACTAATCTTGTGACATTCCATTCCACAGATTACCTTCCTTCGCATTTGGACCTCATCCAAATACGTTTTATATCAACCCCACACACTTCCAAGTGTGTGACCCATTGGGTTCCCGATTATATTGGCCACTTGATTCAATTATTGAATCCAAGCAAGGATTATGAAGCGTATCTTGCAACATCATGACCCTAATTGGAGGTCGGTGGTGGAGCTACTAACCCCTTCCGGGCAATTACCCGTGGTTCTTTGTTTACCAATCTATACCGCACTCGGTTCAGAGCATGGACAAAGTATAGCTCCCACTAGATTAGCTACGCCACATCAATCCCAAGCGATATTAGATCTTGTCCCCAGACTCATTACTCATCAGTTATGCACCTAAAGACACTCTTCATGGCATTTCCACTCTAACTAGAGATTTTCAAGTAATAATCCTGACAAGAGGCAATAGGTATACTCTCCTTTGGTTTATTAGAATGGTGAATCTGTTATTTACTCAATTACCCAGCTAAACACCTCAAACTATTTTGGAGTCATCTACCTTATGACGACCTACAGAAAAGCGACAAAGATGAACTCTACTTCACAATCAATCGAGATATCATGCACTCTCTGGGATACTTACACCATTGCTATGATGAGACAATCATCTACATATAATAGATAATCCATATGATTGTCTTATATCAAGTCTCCGATGTACTTAGCTACCCTTAGTAAACATCCATATGTCAACTCTAATCAATTCATGATCACAGTTTATAAGATTCACTACTTGATCCAAATTAGGAGTATGACGTGTGCTAGTCTGTCTTGATCAATAATGTCCAGTTCGTCAATCCTACGACTAGGGATAATTTAGATACTAACATAATTGCACATGATAGGAATCTCATTATAATGATCTCATCATGATTTCCTTCATGTTATGTTATGTATCATGAACTTCATTAATTTGATTAAAGATTTATATCAATTCAACGTGTGAATATCGAATTAATGAAGAAGCCTTTCATATTAAACAATATGTAATACGTACAATAAGTGCTAAGGGCGTGATTGCCTTTAGAGAACTTCTCTAACAATTTGTGCATTAATGTATCTTGCAAGTTATACTCAACTTGCTTTCTCAATTAACTTACTAGCAAGATATTGTTCAGCCTCAACTAGAAGGCACTAAAACAAAATCAAGCATGTATTAAGATATATCCGTGGGACAAATGATATGGGATTATTTTATCCCAAAATACTAGAACCACAATTGTTCAGTTATGCATATGCAGGTTACCTTTCGGACTCTCACAAAGCTCGATCATAGACAGGATACATTTTTACTTATGGAAATACTACAATATCTTGGAGATCAACAAAACAAACAATAGTTGCTGCCTCTTCCAATCACTCAAAAATACTTGCTTTACATGAAGCTAGTCAAGAATGTATTTAGTTAAGATCCAAGATACGACACATTCAAGAATCATGTGGGGTACCCTCTATTAAGCACAAACCGACAGTATTATACGAAGACAACGCTGCATGTATTGCACAAGTGAAATAAGTATACATTAAAGGTGATCGTATTGAGCACATTTAACCCAAACTCTTCTATACTCAAGAACTTCATAATAGTGGTGAAATTAACGTGCAACAAATAAGTTCTAGTGATAATCTAGAAAATCTATTTACAAAGGCCCTTCCTATGACAACGTTCAAGAAATCTTTACACCAAATTGGAATGCGTCAACCAAAAGATATCAACTTGAGGGGAGCATAATTGGATGTTAATGTACTGCACTATTTTTTCCTTTGTCCAAGTTTTGTTCCACTAGATTTTACTAGTAAGGTTTTTAATGAGGCAATCCTAACAAATTTCCTTTAAGTTTCATAATAGTCATTCAAGGGAGAGTATTATAAGGGAATGTCTGAATGACAATCAATTTACAAAAGGAATGTTGGTCACATTTGTAAAATAAATACTAGTTGCCTTAAACATTGAGATTACATGTAGATTTGGGTTCCTTAATCACTTATAATAGTCTTTTCTTATTTGTATTTAATACATTAAAATAATGGGAATAAAACTTTATTCTCTCATTCTCTCTATATATTTCTTTATTTTATTTTTTCTTCATATTTTCTTTGGTTTACAACAATTCTTAAATTGTTTAATTTTTATATTAATTATTTAAAATAAATAAATAATTTTTGAATTAATAAATAAAAATAACATATTAGAATTAACTTTAATTATATTTTTCATTTTTATTTATTATTTTGATATCTATTTATTAGGGATTACATGCAAGGAAGAAGATTTCGGTTTTTTCGGCCGAAATATCGGTTATCGACAAGCCCCGAAACGATATTGTCAACCGATAGTCGATTGGCTTAGAGAAAAATCACCGAAATATCAACTAAATATTGGAAATTCTCGATATTTCGACAAAATTTCAAGTATATATCACCGTGTGCATATATGAAATTCTGGAAAAATATCGGAATATATCGATCAAATAACCGAATATCGGAGATATATCCGCTATTTTGACCATCAAATCAAGCGATTAAAATTAAATCACAATGACTTTTTTGACAATCGTAATTATTTTAAAAAAAAATCTATAAATCGCAAATCATCTGATTTATTTACAAACTCATCCATACACAAGCCGGTGCTTTATTTTGATTTTAAATTCTTATTGTAATATAATTTACCGATAGAATATAATGAATATTATTTTAAATAAATTAATATATTTCTTATTTATGCTATTTTTATAGTTGATAAATTATTTATGGCCCAGACTGAAAGTATTTTTTGTTAATTTTTATTTTATCGATATTTTTTGTCGAAAATATCCGGCTGATATTCACCAGATATTTTCGATATATTCGCCCAAAATCTAAATATCGTGTGGCTTTATAATTATATCGATATTTTGTTCCTTGGTTACGTACCACTATTCTATTACATAACACTACAGCTAGGTTGGCTATTTTCCTTTATTTTTGTTCTTCTTTTTACTTTTTCTCTCCCTATTTTCTATTTTCTTTCTTTGCTTTTTTTCCTCAAAAGTTTTCTGGAACCGAACATATAGCCCACAGGTTCGAGAGAAACCCAGAAGTTGAGAGCGCCGGTGCTTTCGTATCTACACAGACGGAGGGAGTGACGGGGAAAACTAGAAAACGTAATGACTTCAAAGGGAAGAAAAATAGAATCTCATCAAAGGTTTGACGTGGAAAGCTTGTGAACAAGATTTTCCCAATGGTCTGAAGGGGAGATAATTTGATCCGAGAGTGAACCGTGGGACCAATCGTCTTGCCCATGTTTTAGAAAAATCTGGTACCCAACAATAATGGAAACTGAGGCCTCTTGCCGATGAAAACTTATGAACAATAAAGGCCACCTGGCCATGGCTGCCCTCTCTCCGCTCACGTCTTTCTGCCGATACATTCCTCTCCAACCGTCTCATTGAGTTCTATGCCAAATGCAATGCAATTGATGCTTCTCGCCGCCTGTTCGATCAAATGCCCAAGAGGGACATTTATACTTGGAATGCTATCCTCGGCGCTTATTGTAAAGCTAGTAAGTTAGAAGACGCTCACGTCCTGTTCGCGGAAATGCCCGAAAGGAATATTGTCTCGTGGAACACTTTGATTAGTGCCTTAGCTCGAAATGGGTTTGAACGGAAGGCATTGGGTGTTTATCATAGGATGAGGTGGGAAGGATTCATGCCCACCCACTTTACTTTGGCCAGTGTTTTCAGCGCGTGTGGTGCATTGATTGATGTAGATTGCGGCAGGAGATGTCACGGGATTTCTACTAAAATTGGTCTTGACAGCAATATGTATGTGGGTAATGCTTTGTTGGGCATGTATGCTAAGTGTAGGTGTATTGAGGATGCAATTCAAGCTTTTGGGGATGTGCCAGAACCTAATGAGGTTTCTTTTACAGCAATGATGGGTGCATTGGCAGACAGTGATCAAGTGGATGAGGCTTTTAGGCTCTTTAGGTTGATGCTTAGAAATAGGATTCATGTTGATTCTGTCTCACTGTCAAGCGTTTTAGGTGTTTGTTCTAGGGAAGGATGTGGGGAATTTGGTCTTCATGATTCAAATGATGTGCTTCCATCAAACGCACATGGGCAACAGGTGCACTGTCTCACAATTAAACTTGGATTTGAAACAGATATTCACTTAAGTAATTCATTGCTTGATATGTATACAAAGAATGGGAACATGGATAGTGCTGAAATGATTTTTGTCAATATGCCCATAGTCAGTAATGTTTCATGGAATGTTATGATAGCTGGATGTGGTCTAAAATACCAAAGCAATAAAGCCATTGAGTACCTTCAGAGAATGCAGCATCATGGTTTCGAGCCAGATGAGGTCACATGTGTCAATATGCTTGTGGCATGCATAAGGTCTGGTGATATTGAAGCTGGCCGACAAATGTTTGATGGGATGCTATCCCCAAGCTTGAGTTCATGGAATACTATACTTTCTGGATATTCCCGGAATGAGAACCACAAGGAGGCAGTAAAACTTTTCAGGGAAATGCAATTTCAAAGTGTCCAACCTGATCGCACTACTTTGGCAATTATACTGAGCTCACTTGCAGGGATGATGCTTATGGAGAGTGGAAGACAGGTCCATGCTGTCTCACAAAAGGCTTCCTTTCATACTGACATATATCTTGCCAGTGGACTTATTGGCATGTATTCAAAGTGTGGGAAGATTGAGACGGCAAAACGTATTTTTGACAGAATAGCTGAGCTGGATATTGTCGGCTGGAATTCTATGATGGCAGGTCTCTCACTCAATTCTCTAGACAAGGAAGCTTTTACATACTTCAAGCAGATGCGAGAAAAGGGGATGTTTCCTTCACAATTCTCATATGCTACTATACTCAGTTGTTGTGCAAAACTATCTTCTTTGTCTCAAGGCAGACAGGTTCACTCTCAGATGGTAAGAGAAGGGTACATGAATGATGCCTATGTGGGGAGTGCTCTGATTGATATGTATTCAAAATGTGGTGATGTTGATGCAGCCAGGTGTTTTTTTGATATGATGCTTGGTAAAAATACTGTCACTTGGAATGAAATGATACATGGTTATGCTCAGAATGGACGTGGAGATGAGGCTGTTCTTCTTTATGAAGACATGATTGGGTCAGGCGAGAAACCTGATGGCATAACATTTGTCGCTGTTTTGACTGCTTGTAGCCATTCTGGATTGGTTGAAACAGGAATTAAAATATTCAATTCAATGCGACAAGAACATGGAGTAGAACCAAGTGTAGATCATTATACCTGCATCATTGACTCTTTAGGCAGAGCTGGCCGGCTACATGAAGCGGAAGTTCTTATAGATATGATGCCTTGCAAAGATGATACAATCATATGGGAAGTTTTGCTCAGTTCTTGTAGAGTTCATGCTGATGTGAGCTTAGCAAGAAGAGCAGCAGAGGAGCTACTTCTCCTGGATCCTCAGAACTCTGCTCCTTATGTGCTTCTTGCTAACATCTATTCTTCCCTGGGAAGATGGGATGATGCCAAGGCTGTTAGACAGCTGATGAGTGAAAAACAGGTAGTTAAGGATCCAGGTTATAGCTGGATTGAGCATAAGAATGGGATGCTAGCCTTTGTGGTTGATGATGATAGTAGGATGGTTAATGATGAAGCTGTCGTAGTAAATGATTGAATGGCTTCTTCAGTGCATAAACTTCTTGATACTCAGTTCTTTTGCAGCTGTGCAAAATGAGATGACTGGAACAATCTATCAAAGCTTGAGGAATGAAGAAAGCATCCTGCTCAAGATTCACCTCTAAACAATCGATTCATGAAAAAAGCTGCACCATTTTCAGATACCTCCATTAATAGTTTGCATCTGGCTTGCAATATGTAGTTGGAAGTTGATATTGAGACTCAGTAACTCGACAATCCAATGAGTCTTTTCTCTGAGGAGATTGATGCTGGTAACTGAGGAAGTTCCCATCAATTCAAGTTTGTTCATGAATTGGAAGGGCCAAATCCTTCTATCTGTTTTCATTTCCACGAGTTCTTCTTGCCAACCAGATGCTTCCATACCCCCTTCAATTCCGTGGGCAGATTTTGGGATGAGAAATAGAAGTGTGTCAAACTCATGGATGGCTTGATGTTTTACACCTTGCAACCAGTTCCACCTGGTGACTCTCTCTCTCTCTCTCTCTCTCTCTCTCTCTCTCTCTCTCTGTATATATATATTACCATACATTGAGTTTTATGTTTTACCTTTGTAGGAGCTTGACATTGATCTCTTTCACTGGCACTTTCATCATCCCCATCTTCTTGTCATCAGGAAGAGTTAAAAGAAATCACTTTCAGCATCTTGGTTGATTATTGCAAACTCCAGTTGTTATTATTGGAAATATCGAAATCGAAGTATACCGTTTGATATTTATATCGCTTTGGAAATCACTGTCATGGCCAGCAGCTCAGAGACTTGGAATTGAAGGGTTTAAAATCTATCTCTGATGCTTCCTAGTAGTCCATTGTTTTCTATCCAGCGCTACACTCATAATTCATAGTTGCAATATTTGTGCGGTCAACTGCTTGAGCCTCTGATACCAATGAGAAACAAAAGTATGAATGGCTATTTCTTAATTCTATGATAGTGTATTTCTGATTTTTTTTTCCTTCCCTACAGTATTTATGGAAGTTTTTCCAGGTTAAAATGACTTTGGGATCATATTTTTCTTGCTATTTTATCATCTTAAACTAATTATATGATATTTGATGCTGTTTACCATAATACTATGTTGTAGATTTGCTTTCCTCATACAGATAGCCTAAAAATACTTTTGATAGTTTTTAATTATTATCTATCCCGCTTGTTTTCATGATTTTGGAAAGTGAAATTATCTAGGCGTGCTCGTGAATTCAGATACCTTTGCTTTCTCGTTTGAAGTTTTATATTTTATGGTATTTACTTTGACACAATGCTGACATGGTCTTGGCATATGCTGTTCAACATGCTTTTCATTGGTGTTAACTTGTTCCTCAGGTAGTGAACTATTGTGTTCTCATGTTTTCAAATGCCCCTGAAGTAATTGCAATCTTTTATTGTGGTTCTACAGGGTCTGCCTGCTACCCTTGCCTTATATTTTGATTTAGCAAGCATGTTAACATGTTTAGACCCTGTGATTGATTGTTTCTTTTTCTTTCGATATTCTTAATCGTGGTCTCGCTTGGTACCTGTGCTTTCCCGGCATAGTTAGTATAGTGTTATGACATTTTATACATGTGATTGCTGCTTTTGCTCTTACATTCCATATTGCTTTCCTCTGTCTGTGCATGTTCTGAATACATTTGTTAAATGATTGACTCTCCTAAAAGGTCAAGCTTGTAGGATTTGGGTTTAATATGGATATCATGTTTCAACACCCTCCCTCACGTGCACACGGCCCCATACCCGCACCACGTGGAAGTCGAGTCCATTATAGACTTTCAAATAAGTATGGGGATTAAATTGCAAGGAGAGGAGTTGAAGCCGGGACCCTCTTCTTGGCCAAGCTCGATCTTAGTAAGCGACGGCTACCCTCAAAAGCTTCGAGGCTTTGTAAGTTTGGGTTTAATATATATAAGATATCGTCTTTAACAACATTCATTTGTACAAAAGCATGTCTCACCTTAGAGGCTTTATGTCCTTGATCTTTTCATTCCACATTCATTTTACTTGATTTTCTACTATGTCAATTTGGTCAGAAATTTCACTTGATATTTGCTTTGCTGTTGTCCCTCATCCATATGAAGTTTTGCTCTCTTCTCCCAAATGTAACAGCAATACCTAATCGATTGAGCTTTTCCAAGTTTGATAACAAAATCTAGCATAGTCATTGTTAATTTAACCTATAATAGTATTCTATAATAATTTCGATTAAATAAGATCAATTTAGAAAACTTATTGGATATATGATAGAAGGGAAATGTAATTAATATCTACCTTATCTCTCTTTGCAGCACTCTCATTTTCTTTTCTTTTATTTTTTTCCAAAATAAAATTGAAAATTGAAAACCTTTTTTTGCCTTGTTATCCATCTTCACATCAAACACTAATCATGATCATTTCGTCTTGTCCTTCCCTTTCCTCCAACTTTCCCTTCCCCTCAACCGGAGGTCATGGCTTCCCTTGTACCAGTAGCATGTCATGGCCCCATCTCTCTCTTTCTCTCTCTCTCTCGTTCTTTTTAAAGTAAAGTTTGAAGAGGGAAGGGGATATTTTTAGCCTTTTCACATTTAATTTTTATTTAGAAATATAAAAGAAAAATATATGGGTGCAAAGTTTGGTGGGAACCCTTGAAGACTGGCTGTGTTAAAGGGTTAGGGTGGGGTTATGGGAGGTTCCAGGTTCAACAAGTCCCAATGAGAAAAAAAGAAAAAATTAGAGAAAAAGAGAAAACATATTTACCTAACCCCCCACCCACCCCAAAAACAAAGAACTATTGGCTAGTGTGTATTTATGTTATAAAGTAAGAGTTTTTTCTGTTTGAACCCTTCATGGTATTTGAAAACAAAATGTCCATGCAGTGGTTGATCATTATTCTCAAATCCCTAATCTACCCTTGCTAACATAAGTGCTACCTGAGCCCATTTGAGTTTGTTATCTCTACTGTAAAACTCCCATGGAATAATGATAAATCAATCTTACCAGTATAACAAGTCAAAAAGATCTAAAAATTTAAAATCTTGAAAAAAAAATTGAGAGATGGATGAGACAATGACTCTTATTCTTAGTTCATTTTGAGATGGTCCCTTGATTCAGTTTACCGTATAGTGCTCTCCAGTCTTCTCCTCCAATGGTGTCTTAGAAATTTTACTACTGACTGTTGGTTGAAACCTAAGAAATAACCTGAAAGTTTACTCTGAACGATCCAAACAGAAGGATAAAACCCTGATAATAAGAACCTTTCCAAATCCCAATGACCTGAAATTCAGTTTCCAAGACACCAGGCGGCACCTGGGTGGAATTCTTATAATCCAGACATCATTTCATGTTTTAACTGTTCTCCATTCATCAATCCCAATGAAATAATCTGCAAGTTATCCACAAACATTGGAAAGCTCAAATTTCCCACAACCCAATGCTTCCATAGGCATCTATATAAATACCATCAGCCCCGATCCAATTTTCACCAAGCCAACTGCCTCCAACTCCAAGAACTTCTTTCAGTTAGTTGATACAGTTACTTTGACAGTTAACCATGAAGAACATTATCTTCTCTGTGGCTGTCCTCCTCTCCTTCCTCTTCTTCCTGGCCAGTACTAGTGAAGCAGCTGTGCCTTGTGGCACTGTCGATGTGAAGGCCGCTGCATGTGTGGGGTATGCCACCGGGAAGGAGCCAAAGCCGTCCCCAGCATGCTGCTCTGGACTTCAACAGCTTGCTGGAACTGTGAAAACAGTTGATGATAAGAAGAACATTTGCAGGTGCTTGAAGAATGGTGTTAAGGCATTTGTAGGCGTTCAGGACAAGTTCTTGAGCCAGATTCCTGCTGTTTGCAATATCAAGTCGGGTTCCCATTGTCATGTTTCGTTTGAAGCGTAGTTATATATTACATATCTTGCAGACTCCATTGTTGTGTATACATAAATTTGAGATTGATTGATTGATTTTGAACAATTTTTGCAGAATCCACTGAATAGCAATGGAATCGATGCTGAGATGGGGGGAAGAAGCGCTCATCTTGGAATGATGTGGGAAGTAGTCTATTAGAGTCAGAATAAAACTGCAGATTAGGGGACTGTTCTATGGGACATTTTTTCCTTCTTGATCATGTAATTGCCAGTTGGCTTTAATGAATCTGTTTTCATTTTCTCATTTACTCCAATCTTTTCATCCTTAATTTCTCAGAAGCTTATATCCTATCTAAGCATCACTATCACACCTTTGATCCTCAAGATTAAAAATTTCCTGAATCGGTTAGAAGATTGTATATCTGACTAACAGTAAAAACCATGCCTGGGTTCAATAGATGTGGGATTAGACAGACAAAGATTTAAGATTTGTACTGCTAGAAACCCAAATTCTGACTTCTTATCAAAGAAGTCCTTAGGGTTGAAATGGTCCATAGCTGGTCTGACTACTCACAGACACAGACACAGATCTCACCAGCCAATGTAATTTTGATACGGGCAGGATGGAAAAAGAGTGTATACGATAAGATAAAATATGAAAAGCGGTTGAACACAGCCGATAATGTTTTGGGCTAATTCACTGGATTGAGTCTTACACATTAACCTGAAAGCGCCCTGTTTAATGGGAACATCATTAGGGTCTATTTCGTTTCTATTTTTGAAAACTATTCTTATGATAATAAATATGATATGACAAGCCATTAAGTTCTAGGTTAAGTGGTAAAGAAGGGAAGGGACTATAGAATATTGAGGTTCAAATCCTTATAAGACTAAATTTTTAACACCCGAGGAGCTCCAGGCTAAGGCATTCTTTGATCGTTAATATAGAGAACAAAACCCATACTTTTAAACAGCTTTGAAATTTTTGTTTATGAATCTTGTTTTGTCCTAAATATGCTCACAAAAGAATTAAACTAATTTTATAAGTAAAATCTCCCAGGCATAAAACATTCCAAAGTATAACAAAATGTCATTGAATCAACGTCTTCCAACAAAACAAAATTGTTCAAACTAATAATATTAAAATATAACATTCTAGCAACATAAAATCCTTTTAATGAAAGTTTGCCAGGTATTCTCAAAGCATTAAAACAATCTAACAATCTAAGTCTTTCCAACAAATATCAACTCAAAAATAGTTCTCAACTTCCATCCCTACCTACCAATCACTCTTGGCCTAGAAAGTTTAGGGCACAAATGATCAGCATAATAAGGAACACAAAAGCCTAATAGGAATGTTAATACATTTTCATTGATCAAATATTTTAAATTCACAAAATTTGAAATATAACATATTTTCTTTCCTCACAAATCTTATAAAATATCTTGAGTACAAATAAATAATATATATAAATATATATTTCAAATTGATGTTGATCATATTTCCCATTTTCAAACAATTCCGCATATCATAATCAAATCACAAATGTTTTAAAAAGCGCCCATATACTCATGGTTCTCAAAGATTTGTTTGAATAAAATGTCATTATTAACGTTTGTGAAATTGGATTTAAAAATACTTAGCACTCTTGGTTCTCAAAACATCTTTCTTTCAAGCCAAGGTCAACTATTCAACCCAGTTAATGAAGATCGTTTTGTCAGCTCTTATAGCCCGTTATTTGAGAATTTGGTTATCTGGTTATCTCGATGACGGGTATATTGTCGAGTTTATACCCATTGACAAAGATGCGTGTTATCAAGTTTATACCCATTGACATGGGCCATATTTGTCAAGTTTATACCTATTGACATAGGCCATATTTGTCAAGTTTATAATCATTGATGAAGGCCATAAAAACCAAAGTTCAATATTCTCTTCATGTTTCCAAATTCATAAAAATACAAAATATATATCTCCATAACTTTCAATCCCTACCATGAATATTTTCAAATCCATTTTCGAAACAAAACTTGTATTTGATCAATGCATATAATTTAAACAAATACAAATTATCAAAGCTCATAATCACATATAATAGCAAAATATTTTGTTTTATTGGAAAAGTTGCATTAATCTTTCTTACCTCAAAGCAACTCAAAAGTCTTGAATGATATTACTCCATAATTAGAAAGCCAGGTTAAAAAGATGGCGTCACCTAAACAAATAAAAGCAAAAAAAAAACTCATTAATTATCTAAATTATTTTTTTTCTTCAATGTTATTTTTAATTTACTTATTTATTATTATTTTAAACTTACTATTATTATTATTATTACTCTTTGAATAATTTGCCTCAATTATTACTCTCTTTCAAACTAATTTAAATGTGGCTTGATCAGCATCCCAGTTTGCTCCAATATCTCCTTCCTCGAGTCATAAATTCGAGTCTTCCATGTTCATAATTTAGATCAAAGTCTTATAAGACATATCAATTTTCAACATAATCCAACGGTTAAATAAGGAGAACAAGGAAACATCTTTAAACTTCTGGCCCGAAACAAATTTCAAAAAGCGCTTGTTCTAAAAAAATGAATATAACTCTCATGCGAGCCTCTAAACATGATCTGACCATTTCAAATCATAAAAATCATTTATCCTATCTCAAATATATCCAAAATTAAAAGCAATCAAGCTGTTGAATAAGAAGAATGAAGGCTTACACTGATCTTACCGAAACTAAAACTAATTTTCGAAACAGTTTGCTTCAAACAAGAATAACTCTCAACTCAAACCTTGAAAAACTATCTCCACCGTTCTGATTGTAGATTATTCTCTTATCTCAAACATATCCAAATTCTAAAGCAATCCAACTATTGCATAAAGAGATATCATAAATCTCCCAAACGGTACAAACATTCACTTACCTTTCTTCTCTCAAAGATTTTCTTCCTCTTAAACCCTCACATGCTTCAAACTAGAGAGGAAAATAAAATATACTTAGGGTAGATGTTTTCTTGACTTGAAATCCTTTTGAAACACAACTTCAGCTGTGCTCTGAGAAAAAGTGAAGAAGGTTAGGATTGTGAAGGAAACTTTTGTTATTTTTATGAAACTATTTCTATTTTGTTAAAAGCTCATTCCAACTTTAAAAATTTGTATTTAGCCTTTCTTATTTTGGAATTTTTGTCTTTATTTTTGTTTTGTTTATTTTTTTTAATTTGGGGTTATTACAAAATTACTACTATGTAATAATATACTAAGTGAATAGATGTAAAAAAAATGATATGTCCAAAACATGTCTTATTTACCTCAATGATTTCTTTTGCTATTCCATGACCTCTAGATTTTGATTCGAATTCTCACTCCTTTTCTCTTGTCGGTACGATTAGTGTCTAAAGAAAAGAAAAGAAAAATAAAATTACGAGATAGGAAGAAAATTTTTGCTTAAAATCAACATTTATTAAAGTCAGAAGTCCGTTAAGGCATTTGCTTTGCTTCACTTGAAAGTAGAATGTTTATCTTCATGTCTCCTATCACTCCTTTTGGAGATCAGAAAGTAAGAAGAGAAAAAAATGGATGGAAATTTTTTTTTAAGAAAGTAAAAATAGATTTAAATTAATAAATTAGTTATATGTTTATTTAAACTCATCTTTTTTGTTTATCTCTATTATATAGGACCAAAATTTGAAAATATGTAAAATTTTAATTATATTTGATTTTTTATTTTTTCACGAAAACAGAAACATGAAAAAAATTATTATTATTATTTTCACTAATATTCTTCAGTTTCAAAAGAACATTTTAAAACAATATCAAAAATATCTGGATTGCAAACTGATAAGTTGTATGATTTCAAGGGCGTTCAAACACCATGTGTAAAATCATTCCACTTCGTTGTTCATAGCATTTGAAGATTGAAACTGAAAGTCCTTGTTCCTTCTATTCCAACTCATAAAAAAAATGAAGTGTAGGAAAAAACCATTCAAATTTCACATTATAATCAACTTAGATTCACAAAGAAACGCAATCACCAAACTCTGTAAATTATATTTTGATTGACCACAAGGAAGTAGGAACCAAGGAATTATTCTCGGGTTCAGCTATAAAAAGTTCATTTTCATATGAGAACGAGTTTTACACCGTTAAATGATGATTTTATTTCTTGAAATCTGTGTTTTCTCAGATAAAATTTTAAGCTACACAGATCTACCATCTAACGACAAAACTCGTTCTCAGATGAAAACGAATTTTTTATAGCTAAACCCATTATTTTCCTCACCCTTCTTAGGAAGTGAAAACTTGTCATTACCCAGAGATATCTGTAATGACCCACCACTACTCCCTTAATTCAACACATCAAATGATGAGTTTTATCATAAACCACCCACTTATATTATTTCACATACCATTGAGGAGGAGATTTGAGAAGAAAAAAAAAGGAAAATAAAAATAGGAATTCAAATTTATTTATTATTTTTATTGGATTGCCAAATCCATTATATTTACTATAACCGGTTAATATAAAGATTAAGTACTTTAAAAATATGTAATCTTTTATCTTCCATGTTCTTATCTTCTATCTGTTTTCTCTTTTCTTAGGCGAAGAGCATTCAATTGTTGTCACCAGGCCCAATAAAATTACCTGCAACTTATCCTCAAAATTTCATTGGAAGACTCAACTTTCACATAATTCAAAGCCCCAGAGCCTTCCAATCCTCTCTACATAAACCCATCATCCTCCACACCATTTTCTTCACCCTGCCTGCCTCCAACAACAAAGGAGTATAGATAGGTTCTTCAGTTAGTTAATACAGTTACTTCGACAGTTAACCATGAAGAACACCTTCTTCTCTGTGGTCTTCCTCCTCCTTCCTCCTTTCTTCCTCCTCTTCCTAGCCAGCACTACCAGTGGAGCAACCGTGCCATGCGGCACCGTCGACATGAAGGCAGCGGCATGCGTTGGGTATGCCACCGGCAAGGAGCCGAAGCCGTCCCCGGCATGCTGCTCTGGACTTCAACAGCTTGTTGGAACTGTGAAAACAGTTGATGACAAGAAGAATATCTGCCGGTGCTTGAAGAATGGTGTGAAGGCGTTTGTAGGCGTTCAGGACAGGTTCTTGAGTCAGATTCCTGCTGTTTGCAACATCAAAGTCGGGTTCCCTGTCTCCTTGAACACCAACTGTGAAACGTAAGTACATAGGAAATATGGCCAAAACATTCTAATCTGATACAAAAGCAAAATTCCAAATGCTGAAGATATGTTAATTGATACAAACCTTTTTTGGTTTTGCAGGATCCCACTGAGATGCCAAAAGTTTGGGGTTTCAAGTTGATAGTGGGATGGGTATCTTGGAGAAACCAAGGAATGAATTGAATAAAACAGATTACAGCCATGTGATCTCATGGTGCCCATTTGAGACCATTTGCTTTGGTCTCAGTCATGTAATCTCTTCAGTTACTTTCAATGGATCAGTTCCAGTTTGTTCTTTGATCATCATCTACCTATCTTCATCTTCCATCATTTTTATTTTTTGAAGCTGGGTATCCACTGAATAAGTAAGCATGATTAATGAAACTGAGAATCTGGTATATCATTAATAATCGTAATCAGGAAAAAACCAAGCAGTTAGAAAGTTAAATACCCGTATGAGCGAAAAAGTGATTTGCCAAGCCATTGCCCAACCCCCATGCTTTCACAGTTCTTTCTTGCTATGCACTGCATTAAAGCTGATAAAAACAATAATACTACATGCCAGAGAAGGGTTAGCAACAGGTACCATATCCTTATCCTTCATAACTAATAGATGAACCATAAGTAACAAATGGAGGTTATCTGTAAATTGCCAATAAAATGATGCTGATGCTTGACGATGTTTTAAGTGGGTAATATTCCATTCATGACTGGTTCAACGAAACTAAAAGAGGATGCGAAGATAGCATTTGAATACTTTTGCTCGAGGGGATCATGTTCGCAGGTTAGCATATGACTAACATAAACTTCCCAGATTCTGAACAGATGAACAGTCATATGACCTTGAGGAAACATAAACCATACAAAATAATCTCATCTTGCTTCCCCCTGTCTCTGAAAACCCAGTATGCTTTCAGAATTACTCAACAAAGTAAAGCAGAAATGGTTACGATTCTTCAGATCCTTGGGAAGAAAACCTCTCTTAGATAAACCAGAAGAAAAAGAAAATCAGATTACTCTACACAGGCGAAATGGAATTATCTCATTCTAGTTTTAAATGCCGGCAGTAACCTAGACAGATAATTTCATGTGACCCGCACCCATTTACCGGTTCCATAACCTCAAGAAGCCAGTTTACTTAGATCTAAGAATAAAGGCAACTCCAAAACATTAAACAAGCCTATGCCCTAGTGACATAACTATCATCAAAATTACATCCAGAAGAAATAGACAAGCCAATCAATAATTAATTGCATCTTTCATCATTGCAAATTTTGAGTAGAGATTAAATCAATTGCATGGTTCATGAGCATGTTGTGAAAAAATACATATCTCAAATAGAAATTTAATTATTTAATCATGTATGTGTAGGTCTTCTGGGAAAGTTTGGAACTGCGAGGAACTGATCAATTACTTGTTTTATACAAAAAACAAAGGAGACTGGCTACCAAGGGATCTCCTGACCATCCCAGGCAAAGAACTTGCCATTATCATGGCTCTTTGCATCGTTAATTATGCTTAAGAGCTTGTTCACTGAGAATTCTTTGGTAAAAAGCTTGCCTTCTGGAACATTCCTTTGAAATGGCCTGGAGAGGTCCGTGTCAACTGTTCCTGGGTGTAATAAAAGACATATAACAGGATCTTTCTTTCGCGCAAACTCCACAGACACAGTTTTTGTCACTGAAAACATGGGTAGACAAATTGGTTATCCAAATATGTAGTATAACTATTGAAATTAATTGCAGAACACTTCATTCCATTTGGTAGTCAAACAAAATTGGAGCCAATATGTTACAAGTCAAAGTAAACATATATATGCACAATAACACAACCATACACACACACTTGTTACATGTTAATATAAACAGAAAGTAAGAGAATGGGTTAGGCGTTACTCATACGCCATCCTAAAATTTATCGTTAATTTTATCCAGAATCTCATTAAGTTCAATATGTAAGATTTTCCAATCAGAAGACCTGGACATATTCCCTTCAATTGCCTCATAGAAAAAGATCCAGAGTAACAAACTCAAAATTCATCTTCAAGCAACAAGAAACAAATTCCCAGATTTGAAAAGGAAAATAACTGTTATTTTGTGAAATAAGAACTACACAAATTTTGATAAATCTCTTCAGCAATATCATCATGAATTTGAGTAAAAGTGGTAGCAAACCAAAAATAATCCCATAATAAGCCTGTAATATTTTATTTCCCTGTTAGAAGGAAGTGGACAGGAGCAGAGGACTTCCCGGGGCCTTTTTTTTTTTTTTTTTTTGTTGATCGATAAAAAAGCAATATATAGAAGAAAGAGCTCAGCTCCCAAATAGTACACAAGAGAATTACAAGGCCAGTAGCTCAGCATGCGCCTTAACCTCCACCAAGGTAAGCAGAAAGAAGATTTCATCCTATGAACAGAGGGGGCCACATTGAGACGATCCATTCAGCCGATCGTCCCTAAGGCCTTTAAGCGAGTAAATCCATTCAGACGATCTCTTTAGAAAGATATCATACATTGATTAAGTGCAGCTTTCGAAGATCGATAAGAATGCCATCCTCCTAAGCGGTTGTCTCCTATAGATCCCACTCTAGCACTTACGTTTGCCACGACTGCAACATCTCTTTCAGTCCCAGAGCCTCCTCCATCCTTTAGAAGAGGCCACATATGCTGTTAGGACACATTTTACAAAATTAAGTTATATCATGGGCTCATAAGGTGTTTACCCAAAAAAGTATTAATTCAATAGGAGGAAATATCCTATAGTCAACATCATTTTTAAACTGGTATGAGTTTACTGTAGCTGTGAGGAAAAGCTTTATCCAGCGACAATGGTAATATGATAAAATATTTTTTGTTGACATGGACACATTTATAGCCAATCATTTTCTGCTGGAGAATTATACTTAAAGCTCAGTCAAGTGGTAAAGAGAGGATGAACATGCTTATCTGATTGATGCTTGCATCTATTCATGGAGAGTAAAATATAGTATAAAGCCTCACATTGCACAGATATATTTTTCAGAAAATTGAACCCAAAAATAATATAGATAAATTAAATGCAGAGAGAGCTGCTTTTGCAGAAAAATTTTGTAAGCGTGCATAGAAGAAAATATCATATAGATGAAAGTTTTCAATTAAAACATTTTCTGCATTAAAAATTTTTCAATCTGATCGGGCAGAACATTAAAGGACAAATATCTGGATCCATCAGGAATCCTTGCAATTGATGATAAATTGAAAACCACAGGTTGCAAGAGCGCACCTTGATCACTAAAATAGGACCCACTGCATTAACCTCATAGGCTAGAAGCAAGGATGATTTCTGAACTGTCGTCAGTGTTGTTTCTGTACTGGAAATTGAAGAAAAATAAGTTTATTTTTCCTAAATAAATTAGAAAAGAGAAAATAAAAAAATAAAAAATTTAACAGGCAGCTTTGAGTTCAGCATTTGGATTACATTGCTAGAAATGAAATTCCATGTGCCAGGTACCTTGCCCTGGAGGAGGCCAATTCCCTATGTTTATACAGGATCAGATGTGTTGATCTAGGATCACAGGTGTCCTCATAACTCAGCTTTGATGTTGGACATTCAAAAAACTGATCAATGAATGACTGGTCTTGATATACACTGTAAGGTATAATTACAGAGTTAACATAGAGAACTCCAAGACCTCTTTTGGAATTGACATGATACTAGATGAAGACAAAAAAGCTAATTGTAGTTATATTCCATGGTCAGAGATGGAAAAGAAGAAACTTATCACTGCATGGTCATTCCTGACTGATTCGCACCATACAATGAGTACCAGGGAGATAAATATAATGTGCAAAAGATAATCTTGTTCTGTCTCCTTGGAAAGATATAAGTGAAAGCAATGAATGGCTAGTTAAAAGGATGAGGATGCAGCCTAAAAGGATGGGGATGAGTTTGCTTGACACTATAATTTGACTCTTAGCCAAGTAGCACTGAAGTCAGATGCCAGATTTGACAAGTTTAATTAGATAAATCAAGACAGCAACATAGGAAAAAGGTTACAACTTCTTGGTCTCTTCCTCAATACTAAATCTAGATGATAAGGAACTAAATCAGATGAAAGTTTATCACCTGACGCACGATGAAGGCTATAAACCTACAAATGGGAAAGAGAAATGGTACTTTTCGTACATGATGATGTATGAAGAAAAGCGTCTAGGATTAGATGTTTCCAGTTGATTTTAAGCCTTGTGGGATCCCTTACAACCACTTCCTAATGTTTGTCTGTTCTGATATTTAGAATTTGGATTCATTTATACTGAGCAGCTTTGGTCTTTCTAAGAACTATAGGCTGTTATTCAAGCCTCAAAGACTAAGTTCATACAATCTATACATAAACAATGATACAATGAGAATACCTGGCTGCAAAACATTAGGTATTGAAAGCAACTAGATTTATTGATAAGAAGGTTCAAGATCTATATTCTCTTTATAACCAGCTGGATGCCTGAAATATAGGTTATATCAAGGGCTGAGAATGTGACACAAGAAGCAGTCAAGAACAGCGATTGAAAGTACAACAAACTGTATTTGCTATATTCAAAAGCAAGCTCCTCTTGTTCCCACAGGACTAAGAAGAATAACTAGAAATTTGTATTGCAAGCTGAATCGTATGGGTCAATAAGATTCCCTTAGTTTTTAACAATTTACTAAAATATTTATTCTTAAAGGCCCAGCTCATGTAAATATATATGGGTTATCAGAGTGTTCTAGGTCTAGAGTCCCAATATGGACAAAAAAAGAGAAAAAAATTTCAATTTAACAGAAAAAAAAAAAAAGATTCCTAGTTTTCATAATACCATCCATCTTCACAAGTTAAAGGGCCTTTGAACTTTCTACAGAATCCATGGTTAGAAAGAAACCACAACACAAGTAGAAATGGACTTAGGTGTGGCCTCAATAATCAATCAAGGTTTTCATATGGTAAAATACTACTGAGAATCTAGTTTAGGTGGATAAAGGGAAAGATCAATACAACTCCTCTATAGTGCTTTCAATAGTGAGATCCAACTGAAGAATAAGTTGAGTCAGCTCAGGAAACTTCCATTTTAAATCACACAGGCAGTTGTCGATCAGGATTGTTTATTATAGCAATGACGTGTCCTTCTCATTTTCTCAAGAGTTGCTTAACCTATACATCACAATACAAGCTAAAACAAATTTATACTTTTCATTCAAGACAACAGGATTTGAAAATAACTAATAAAAAGGTTTTACCGACATTTTCAACAAATACACTTAATTCTAATTAGGACCCAAACATATAGATGGTTTCATCACTTAGATAAGAAAACCATAAGCATGACAGGAAAAATGATGATGAAGGCCTAGTAATCATATTGTAAACAAAAGAACACAATGAGATATTCTGAAAACATGCAACATTGACATAGATAAAATATTACTCCAACTAGACATCAGGTGTCCAAAACTGAAACTACTACTAGTATACCATGCAAGAAAACTATTACGTGGGAGCTTTTCATTGAATTAGTGAAAAGAATTAAGATAACACTAATTAATCGAGTACCATTCGTGTTTCAAACTGCTAACAACTCATGAGACATTCTCATTAATCAAATAGATGATCAGAGTTGAATTTTCAATCATCATAGCACAGAACCATTATGTTAAAGTTAGTAACATCAAACACCTTATCTGAAGGTTCCAAAATTCAGCAGTTTCATGCCCAAGACATAAGCAGAAAACTGATGTTTAAAGATATAAAAAGTTGGTGTTAAAGGCAAACATGATAAAAGCTTAACTATAATCTATTCATACAACTGTATATTCATTTGTGATGAATCAGTATTTTTACATTCAATCTTGACACAGTCCAGACTAAAACTTGCTACAGAACAAATCCCAATTCTCCAGAACTGACATAGATTTAAAATCAATGAAACCTTTAATATATTACAATCAATGTGTTTTTTTACGATAATAATAAGGGAACAGAAAAAGAGGAAAATGATTTCTTATGCAGGATTTATACTTCCTGAAAATTAAATTACATTCCTAAAATTATTAAATTTACTTAGAAGATAAAATAAGAAGTGAGCTTAAGCATATGCAACAATTAATTGGTTTTAAATTCAGGAGTTTGCTTTCTTCCTTCATTATATTCTTCCTTCTTCCTTCCTTATCTATTTTCTTTCCTCCTATTTGTCAAAACTTCCAAGAACCAAAACATAGCCTTAGTGAATGATTAACAGTTTCAAAATTCTAGATTTCTTTCGGAAGAAGACACATGTCTAAAATTCAGAACTAATAAGTTCATGTCAGACAGAAAGAAAGCATATCAAAGTTTGAACTAAGATTGGACTGGAATTTTGGACAAAATATACCTCCAATATTCCCCTCTAGAACATGGTCTTATTCACCCAATTCATGGGTTGAATCTCACCAAAATAGGGGTATCTTCCCAGATTTAAGTATTCAGATTGAATGAGAAAGTTCATAAGAAAATATCCAAAGGAGATCAAGTAAACAGTGAGTCGAAAATTCCTAAGAAGATGGATTTGTTTAAATAAACAGGCAAAGCTCCAGATTCTCAATAATACAATTCACCCCAATTCACCTACATAGATGTATTTTCATGCCCATTATCCGAACTCTAAGAAAGTTAAATAGAGTATGCATTCACCATTTCTAGAGGGATGTTTCCATGGTTCATGATATTTGATCACAGATTTCATTTCTTACTTGTATTATAATGTATGTATGATATTGTGAAAATATAGCATTTTTGTAAGATGATTGATTGAATGAAGTGAACCAGTAGCCACGAAAAGGTAGAAGGGAGAAAATTTTCAATTCAAGGCCACTTTCTGGAAGCTCTCTGAATCATGGAACGCTACCCCATTTTGAGCGCAGAAGAGGTAGACGACAGAGCCCTTCTTGATCGACCGAAGAGGGCTGCCATGAACGCTCCCATGGTTGAGAAGAAGCATCATTAATTGGTTCACAATTATTCACGGCTGGGAGAGTATCTATCATCTGCAGAGATACAAAATGCTGCCCTTCCTTCCCGTGTCATCAAATTAAAGACATTCAAATTTACTAGGATTTCGCTGGCTGGATACCACTGTTACATAGAACCCTTTTGTCTTTTACTAAATATCACACTTAATTCGAACTTCTTTTTTTAGGTTCAAGATAGCTCTAATACCTAAAACTATTTTTATGGGGTCCAATATGCTCTACCACTTTAGTCCTTGTCGTAACTGATAACGTTAAAGAAGCTTAATGATATTAAAACAGTTGTGAAATCAACTATTTAAGTAGATAATGTGGCAAATTTGTGCCTTAATTGAACAAAGTTTAAGGTTCTACCTAAATTAAAAGTTCTAATCTAAATGACAAAGAGAACTCCTTAGGTTTGTTGCCTCATTCTCTGTCTCTGATTGTGCATTGATGGTGAGATTCTTTCTGACCTTTTCACAACAAAGGATGTGAGATGCTACGTCGTAATATGCGTTATCAAGACACAGAATCAGACTAGAAAAAGATATTAAAGGAGAATACAGAACAACTGGTTTGATTTAAGGAGAAAGAAAACTAAGAGCTTTCAGTTCTTATTCTCTTAAAGCACAAGCAGAACAAAGGCGGTGACTTTTGACAGTGCAAGACATATGACAGGAAATAAATGTCTACTAAACAACGTTTACCATTCAAGATATAACTCAGATAGGGCTAGCTGAAGTTTCTTTAGGATCAGGATCTCAATGTTCCCGGGATGCTAAAACTCGAGACGTCTGGTCAAAGGATTCTAAAGCCAATCTAATCAGCATCAGCCAACTGTTCAACCAAGATCTCTTTGTAAAATTCACAAAGGACAAGTGTATTATTCTTACTGTACTAACATCGTATCCTAGAAATAGGTCATTTGACACTGCTTACTTTGTTAGCCAGTCCGAACACATGCCTAAATACCGTCCAAAACTATCACGCCCCCTGACAATCCCGACTAGACAGTTGGACCAAACCCAGGGACGTGGACCACTAAATCCATTTATCTGTAAAACACATTTCATATACTCATTTTCGATAGGATATTTCATATCCATTTAATCATATTTATATATGTCAATATGATAGCACTACTTATTCACATTCATTAATATAAGGAGATGTGATTATATCTTTCTAGAGGGCCTAATAACCATACTTTAGCAAGCTAATATTTATACAAAATTCACATTTCCATGCCTCTTTTACTAAATCATTTACAAAATATTTGTCAAAGTTCACTCTTATCTTTGAAAATCCACAAAGTACATTCCATGATAAAAAAATTTAAGATATAATCTTTCTTTATGAATATCTTTACATCTTTTGATTTCCCAATACAAAGTAGTCACATGATATCACGTGAATGAAGTAAGGCATGACGAGCATTACTTATAATTTCGCACGACGGATCGATGACTTAGGCTCTACTTCTGCCTTCGTCCTACCACTATCTACTCAGACTGCGGCATGGAAGCCAACGCCTAAGCATTTTCTCTCATGCTTAGTAGTTCTTTTGCATTTCTATTCCTTATCAAAACAATTATACCACATATATGCACAACAATTAACTTTGTTATATGCGCATCACTTAATCATCTTAAAAACATTCAACATATTTTCCAAACAACCCTTAAAATACTTCCATGTGATCAATGCAATATTTATAAATATACCATTTTATAGCACTTAAAAATACTTATTTTGTCTCAACATAGAAAATACAATACTTCATCTTTCATGCTCCCATGTACTATTATCACAACTCAATTCACACAACTATCAACAATTATTACTCATTTTGTCTATTAAACTAATCTAAATCAAACTTTCGATTTATTGTGGATATTTAATCACCAAGACGGCCTGGCTGGGTCAGAGGTCGCATAAACATTTAATAACCTCAAGACTGGCCCTTCACATCACACGGATCGTTATTTTTACATTTCATTTTTTGTGCACATCCACCTGACACCGTCCCACCGGGAAGCTACTGGATCTTATGCCACTACAAATCACTTCTGCTCACAAAGATCAGCTTACATCGACCTCTTATTGGCATATCAACTATCCTGACTCAACACAGACGGTTAACATTCTCTCTATGGGCATTAATAATTAGTCATTTACAATAATTATTTCACATTTCCAATACAATTTTAACATTCCTCGATGTATTCGCTTTTGTACATACGTGAATCCCACTGGCGTTTGCCACTACTATTAGTCTATTTATGTCAATTCAACCAAATACTTAACAATCATTTATATTCAAACAGAGAGACATATAAATGCGGTCAAAACATTTTTAGATTTAACTGGTTCAAACTAAAAACATATAATTTATAACAAATGATTCTGCATTTGTTTGACAAACAAACACAAAACTTGAAAAAGTCAAGAAGAAGTATGAAGAACAAAACCAAAAGATTTTTTTGATCTAGCCCTCATCCTTGGAATCTTTGATCTTAGGTCAGGTTTTATCATCATCAGCCCTTTTTTAATCCATCAAGCAATACGTCACAATCGTGAGAACAAACAAAGAAAATCACCATACATGTTTTGGTTAGGTTGATTTCTACCCAATACACTTTCACTTGTAAAATTTTCTGGGAACAAATGAGCCATATTTTACCACAACTTCCTTCAAGTCTATTGTTCCTCAATAAATATATTTTATTCAGAAATTGGAATCATCCAATTCGAAGCATGTTCTTAACAACTGGGACTACTCTATTTTGAAAACTAACTGTAATTTGTCTCTAAACAAAGCTTCACTTTGACGAACTCTCCGGTCCAATAGGTCCAGCAAATTTGGAATACACCTCTTATTTCAAGGAATTGTGATCTAGAAGTCTAGCTCATCAGAAGCTTGAATCATTAAATTTGGATGAGTGAAACTCAACTTATGGCCTAAATACCAAATCATACTAGCAACACCAAATTAAATTCAAAACGTAACTGCACATCTTTAAAATAGAGCTTCATTGATCTAATTTATGGGTACAATGGGGTCCAAATTTTAATATACCTTATTTCAAGTTAGTTTTTCCCCAGAAGTCTAGTTTACTAAAATTCTGAATCAATTAATTTGGATGAGCAATGACCGTTATTGCCAAACAAAAACATGAGTTTCAATTTTTTTACAAAGATCTCCCTAAACCCCAACATTTCCTTTATACAACAATTCTCAAAACTAATCCCACCAAAGCAAAAGGTTATTGAATTCTTAACTCAAACATATATTTACTGAATTTTGGTTTAATTAATCCAAACACAACCAAAGAGGATTTAGAGGGTTCCAAACAAGCAAATGGGATGAATCCATACTCAACTTAGACAAGATCCATATACTTAATCTTTTGAACACTCTAGCTTTCCTTCTTTTCTTCCTCTTTCAAGAACAAGTAGAGTCCAAAGATGGCCTCCTCTCAAGAACGTGTTCTAGTTCTTCTAAGTTTTCCTAAAAATGAGAATTGATTCATTTCACTAGACCAAATTCTGGTCTTATCCTTATCTTGTTTGTATAAGGCCTTGTTCGCCTTCCTTTTTGGCTTTTTTAGTCTATTTATGCATTAAAGCCTCTATTTTTATTTCATTTGCATAACAACTATCGTTACTTTCTTACTTTGGTACATACTTGTTCATTTATATTATTTGAGTTCATTTGACATTTTTACCAATTTGTGCGACTCTTGTATTAATTCCGCTTTATTTTTATTTATTTTTTCACTTTGAAAACCTACATTTATCACTTAAACCGATTAAAATAACAAATAAATAAAATAAAATTATAATAGCATTATAATACTATAAGGTAAAATAATGAGACAAGAAGGTTATTTTTGGGATGTTACAAATTCCTCCTCTAATAAGATTTCACATCAAATTACCTTCAATAATAGTCATGATATTATTATGCATAGTTTCTTCACTTTCCTCTAATGCGTATTTCCCTCCGTCTTGTGGTTCTTCTACAATACTTTGATTCAATGGAATTTGTTTGTTCCTCAATGATGCAAGGTTGGGACCGTGACGATGATCCAAAAGTTTAGGTAAGTCAAAACATGGGCTTCGGTAGTTCTCAATAAAATAGGTTATGGATGAATTTAGAGATTTTCTGTTAAGAAAATATGAATTTATATATGAAAGGGGTATTTAGGAATTGTTTTAGTAGTATGAACAAGATTTGGAAAAGTTTTGGTTGAAGGAAAATTTAATATGGTGTTTAGAGAAAAGATGAGATGGTGAGGATAGCAGAACAGACAAGAGTGGTTACTTCACTCTGGTTAATGAAATGATCCACACAAGATAGACATGGAGTTTAAGGCTACCATTAATCAACTATGGACTGGTTGATCATTAAGTCAACAAAGACTTCGCTCACCAATCCACCCAGGCATGAGAAGCCACGAACTCTGCTCTCAAGTGGGAATCCACCCAAGAGATAAGATAACAAGAGAGAAATCTTAAAGAGAAATCTGAAAAATATTATTAACTTTTGAATCGATTTTTCAAAAGACTACATTATGGGGGCAGAGATAATGTCCATACTTTTCTAAATCAACAAAGCAACTTTACTTTAACTAGAAAGAAACTTTCTAAATTACATAAAGCAACCTAAAAGCAAACTTTCAAAAATAAATAAAGCAAACTTTCTAAAATAAATAAAGCAACCTTTCTAAAATAAATAAAGCAAATCTTCCTAAAAGGATAAACAAAATCTTCGAGCAAATCTCATAGCAAATCTTTAAAATCAATACGGCGCCTCCACATCGTGTGGGTTTGTCCAAGTCCGACCACGTTTGGCTCTTCTAAGGCCCAATGAGGGTCTAAAAAGGAGTTTTCAACATGTATTCAATGCGCCTGACCTCCCCAATCCACTAATAATTAGCTGAATCTCCAATGTTTGGTGTGTTTATAGCTCACATCACTCAATTCCTTGGACTTCTTGAGCCAAGATTTCCCTACAAGTTCCTTCGTAGTTGTCAGAAGCTCAATAATCTCCGAAGAGACCATGTGAGGGTCTCGACCTATACTCTCTAATGAAATGTGAAAACACAGGATCTTTTTTCCAACCCTGGAGTGTGGTGCCAACCTATACACTGGACCCACTTCTTTCGATCACTTCATTACCACTCATGGAACCTAGGGCCCAATCCTGCTCTTTCTCCCGAATTCATGATTTTCTTTCCAAGGAGAAACTAAGAACACTTTCGTTGATCTCATTGAATGTCTTTTCTTCAAGTCGACGTAAGATCTTGTCTATCCGCACTACCTTCAACTCTTTCTCTCGATCGCTTTCACCTCCTGCCTCTTGGATCAAATCAATGACATTTTCGCCTTAACTCGGTTTCTCAACACATTGCAGTTCAGACTCCCTTCCGCAAAGAGCCCGTGAAGGTGCCATTCCAATACTTGATCGAAAGCTGTTATACACACCAACTAGAGGAATATGTTTATCTCAACCATCCTCATAGTCGCATTAAACAACTTCTACATATCCTTCAAAACTTGAATAACCATTCCTATTGTCCATCCATCCGCGGGCGGTGTCGGGTATGGAAATTTAGCCTGTTTCAAAGCCTCGTGAATTCTTCCCAAATTCCATGAACCTTTGGATCTCAATCCCAAATGATAGACACATGAGAATCCCACGTAACCCAACTATTTCTGGTGCAAAGCTTCAACAACTTGAGTATCGCGAATAGTCGGTTCTAATGCAGTAGGAAGTGAGCCGACACACCTGGCTACCACGCACCTAAACTCGACCATGCTTTTCACCGCCAATGGTAATCTAATTGTAGTAACCATCAGGATTCGGCCCATTTCCACTGAGTATTCTAATAGTCGCAACAAACCTGATGTTCCGCTTTCACCTCTAGCATACCATACATTTGGTCGCATCAAACATCTTCTTTTCCATCACCGTGATGAAGCCTTCAAATCTTGATACATTTTCATGCTACCAGGATGTATACAAGAAAGGATCCATCACACTTCAAGCACCGATTTCTTCAACTTCACTAGCTCAGAGGCCAGATTTCGCCATGCCGACGAGACAGCATTTCTGTTGCGCGCCGCGCACCCGACTGACAGCGAGACCATTTCGAGCAGTATTCTTACTACCGAATCGCTAGTCGCAGCGGAACTACCGCACGGGCGATCTAAGCTCGCTGGTCCTGTTCAACTTCACTTATGCGAAAAGAAACCCCGCATGAAGCAAAAGTGTGGGATAGCTCAGGAGCTGACCACCGTCGAGTAAATGCAGGCCCTTACAAGGGAGTTTGAACATTCTCTGACGAGGTAACACAAAGAGCTTTGCCACACAGGGAGTTACTGCACTGGTCTCCAGACCATGATTTAGGTACCCATTCCGGTAGTTCCTCACTAACAACTCGAGCTCAGTAGCCCAACAATGGGAACCACCAATGTGTACTGGGCTCATGGTCCTGTGTCTCAGCTCACTGAGATTTAAAGAAACTCCTGCGGAGCTGGGGGATAGCTCGCAGTGAATTCACCCTCGCTGAGTGGGCTAGGGCGGGCCCCACACTATCATCAGTACAAACCGGTTCCTATAATAAGTGAAGAATCCATCCATTCAATTAAAACTAAGTTTTTCCCATGCTATTATGACTTACAATGGAAATTTTTCTCTTATCACTCTTTTCAGGCTCTCTTGCACTCTGATTTAACAGATTTGTCTTGCACACCTGCCTCCTATTGCATCATTGCAGGATAATGATTAAATGATGATTCAACGCTATAGTGGTTTCAACGACTTCTCACTCAAAGCTGCCCGCCACTACATTAGCTTTCTTCCCAAGTTAATTACACATAATCATAATCCTCATCAATTCCATCCATCTATGTTGTCTCAAGTTAAGCCCCGCTATGAGGGCAAATACTTAAGACTTCTTGTAATCTAAATGAAACACTCCTATTCCTTCAGAAGTTACAGTGTTTTTCCCATATTTTCAACACAATGATACCCAATCCCCAAATCATGCGCAGGTAATTCTTTCTAAGGCGACTCAACTCGCCAGCCATGTTACCACTCTACCGCATAAGGACACATTCAAGTCCATTTAACTACATTGTCGAAGATCACATATCTTTTACCAAGGTCGGTTGAGTAAACCCAGCTCCTCGCTAAAAATGCTTCAACTTTTCAGCACCAGCTGATATTTTTCACCCACCAAATCTCACATTCTTTAGAGCATCTCACATCTAGGCCGTAGTCACTTCAAAACCCTCTTAACAAACCGTGAGTAACTCGCTAAACCCAAGAAGCCATTAAACTTCCTGGTGACACTTCTCGATGGTTTCCCATTCAAGAATCACTCTATCGATCCACCCACCTTTCTTCCCGAGCACAATGTGTCCAAGAAAGACACTTTTCAACCAAAATTACACTTACTTCATTTTTCCATACAATGTTCCTTCTTCAAGGTTTCTAACACTTACCTAAGGTGCGTATCATGATCTTTTCCAACTCTTTTGAATACACAAGGAGGCCATCTATAAACACCACGAAAAAACTGACCTTAAAACGGTCGGAAAACACTGCTCACAAGCCCAGAAAGTTGCTGGCATTTGTCAACTAAACGGCATTACAAGGAATCCCAATGTCCATACAACGCTCTCAACGCCGCCTTTATTCACATTCGCATCCCAATCCCAATTGATGATACCAGAACGTAGGTCGCATCAAAAGACACCCGCACGTTTATCGGTCAAACAAGTCATCACTTTAGTAACGGACACTGTTTTTCATCGTCATTTTGTTCCGCTTGTCTATAATCGACACACACAACCGGCGGTATCGCCTTTTCTTCTTAACAAAGAGCACCGGAGCCCTATGGTGATACACTCCTGTATCTAATAAATCCTTTCTCCAATAATTTGCAATCGCTTTCAAATCTTTTTAACTCCAACGAACCATTTTATAATGTGTGTACGGATGCCGGGGCGGCACCTGGAACAAAGTCAATTGGGAACTTAATTTCCCTCCGTGGAGGCAATCCTGACAACTCTTCCAGAAACACGTCCGGATAATCACAAACTGTAGGGATGTCTAAAGAACGAGGCTCCGCCTTTTCCGTATCAACCACATACCTTCACACCCTTTTCGAACCATCGTTCTAGTAGTGGCGGAGGATATCACATTAGAGAGGTGGTTCGACCTCTCGCCGATAAACGTTACTTCATCGCCACTCAATGTTGTCAAATTTACTTGCTTCATTCTACAATCAACCACCACTTGGCATCAACAACCAAGCCATCCCACATCACATCAACTCTTTCAACGTTAACTCGCATCAGTTCCCGAAACTCATACTCAAAAAGATTCTCGATGGGGACAATCTCATAAACCCATTCACAACGAGACACTATGCCCGGATCGGCGCTCGCGCGTTACCAAGATATCGCGTTCGATCTCTCACTCTTCAAGAAACCTACCCACCAGGAATGGAAGTACAACATAAGAACGGGCCAGACTCACCATAAGCAGCATGTACAATATCAAAGATATCAAAATCACCAACTATCAAGATCCGGCATCTTTATCTTCAACGACTCCTCATTGAATACACCTCTAGCAGCGGGAGCACGAAAACTCCGCATGCCCATGGTCGTGTTATTGTTCCTGTTATCTACACGATGCAATGACTTTATCGTCCTTACTCCTTCTCAGATCACGCTATACCCTAAACCGCGTCGAAAGAACGACTTCAGGACAATATTCTTACTTATTTTACTCCATCCACAAACCAAACCAGCACCGTTAGCTTCCAATATTTCTGCGGCACCTCCCATACGTGTGCAATACATATTGGTCCTTCAAGAATCTGGCACTAGCTATTGATGGTGTTAATAGTCTTACATCGATAGTTTGAGCTTAGTCTTCTATAGTGTAGGTTGACTAGGAACCCTATGACTCTCTAGTCTTCTTATTCTCAGATCGACATTAACTTCGATCACTACAGGTTTTTCTTACCTCGCTCTTCTTTCTTTTCTATCATACCTTCTTTCACTCTTTCAACATTTGCAGTTATTATGTCACTATCTTCGAGTAATCATCATGGCTTATCCTCGTGACATAGGTCCTAATATAATACTTAGCCATCCTCTCAAACTTACCACTTTTCTTCCTTTGTATCGGCATCTCCGGGCATACTTGTCAATCAGAATTCTCCGATACCACACAACCCATTTGCCTTGCTTCAAATTATGGAACCTCTTCATATCACACAGTAGATTCACCCACGTGATTGCTTTTGAATTTAGAAAACTCCTATGTAATATTTTTCTATATGGGTCAGTCATAGACACCACCATCGGGGTAAGCCGTCATCCTATAGTGATGATATCACACACCCTAAATTTTCCTTCCTGGGGTGTAATGCATTTGCTCTACATTCTTCTTTGTTCTTCACACTTCTTTCCACATGGAAGGCTCAGCCACTTTTCCAAGAAAATCCCATGAGCTAAGTATTTCTTCCATTTTCTTAATTGTCGTTGAGGACAACTCAATGGTTATACGCCTGAGGTCGCTTGAGCCATTTGGCCGGAGGATGGTCAATAGCAATCCTACGACTTTGTCCTCGCCATGCATCGTTGAGCATGGGATGCTTGCCCACCATCCACACTAATGATTCATTTTGCGACTTTATGTCACCTGACCTATTAGCTTCGAACTTCTTCACATGCCCAACTTATTAAGACCAACAAGATCCGATCGAACAATGCTCATCCTTTTATATAAACAATGCATGACAATACATAATGCAAAATCAATTCATAGAACCGCTTAAAACCACAGTTCGATACCAAATAATTAAGACCCGACCGACCGATCTCATCGCCCTGCCAGATCGACCTCAGGACGCAGGACCACTCAAATCCATTTTATCTATGTTTACATTTCATATACCATTTGATAGATGATTGAATATCCATTTAATCAATATTTATATATGAATATGATATCACACATCACATTCATTACTATAAGTATATGATTATATTCCTTTTTAGAGGGTCATAACTATACTTCTTTTAATACAATATTTTATACAAAAACAGCATTTTAATGTTCTTTTCAAATCATTTACAAATATTTTTCAGAGTTCACCTTCTTATCTGAAAATCCACAATGTAAAAGGGTCTCACTAAAAAATTAAAAATATAATCTTTCTTTATGAAGATCTTTACATCTTCTTGATTTAATACAAAGTAGTAACATGATACTCAGAGAAACAGCGTGTATGCATAAGACGGAGATTTACTTATACTTTCGCACGCATTTGATCGATGACTCAGCTCCATGGCTCTCTTCTCTGCCTCACTACCATCTACTCCAGCACTCGCATCAAGGAAAGCCACACAAGCATTTCATACTTAGTAGTTTTGTATTCTATTCATTTCAAACACTGAAATAATATATGCAATAATAATTAATCTCATATGATCACTTTAACTGAGTCTTAAAAACATTCAACATATTTTCCAAACAACCTTTAAAACATTTAACATGTGATCCATGCAATATTTATAAATATACCCATTTTATAGTAGTTTCAATTATATCATTGTCTCAAATATAGAAAATATTAATAATTCTCATCTTTCTCTCATGCTTCCCGTTGTAATTATTATTGTCACAACTCAATTCACACAATCCACACAATTATTACTCATTTTTCCCCATAAACGACCCAACCTGAATTTTTCGGCACAGTGATAAACGGAATCACAGCACGGTCCCCGCGCAAGAGGGCCGGTATAAAAATAACACACCTCCGCATCGCCCTGGCCGGGCTGCGGATTGCTATTTACATTTGCATTTTGGTATACGCACCGATATCAGCCTTGTCGGGCTACTGACGGTATGCCACCATATATCATTTCGCTGCATGCACTGGCATCGACTTTATCGCATACCACTCATCCCTAACTCAACATGACACAACATTCTTCTTATAAGGTCAATAATTAGTCATTTACAATACTATTTTCACATTTCCACAATACAATTAACATTCTCGGCGATCTGCTTTGTGCTGGCCATGTGAATCCCGGCCATGTTTGCTACTACATAGTTCATTTATAACAATTAACAAACACTTCCAAACAAATTCATTTATGGTTCAATAGAGGGCACATATGCAAATGTTTATTAAACATTCGCATTTAACCTGCTTCGAAACAATAATAAACGTAGATTTTATAACAAACATTCTAGATTTGTTTGACAAACAAACAAAAACTTGAAACAAGAAGAGAAGTATGAAGAATAAAACCAAAAGATTTCATTCTAGTCTCCTATCCTGAATCTCACTTAATATTTTTATCATCATCAACCCCTAATCATCAGGCACAAGTCACACCAGAAAACAAAACAAAGAAAATCAGTCATGCATGCTAAGTGCTTTTGGTTAGGCTGATTTCACCAATACACCTTCTCACTTATAAAATTTTCGGGAACAATGAGTCAGACACCAGGTCTTCTCAAGTCCATTAATCTTCATAAATATATTTTTATCTAAGAAATTGGAATCATCCACCCGAGACCGGAAACTCAAGATATGTCCTAAACAACCAGGACTACTCTATTTTCAAAACAGAACCAGAATTTGCTCGAAAACAGAACTTTACTTTGACGAATTTCTGGGTCCAATGGGGTTCAAATTTAAATACACTTATTTTAAGGACATTTGTTCTCCTAGAAGTCTAGTTTACCCAAAAATTTGAATAACTCAATTTGGATGAATGAAACTCAACTTATGGCCTAATAAATCACACTTAAACACCAAAATTGAACAAAAATGTAACTATAATTTGGTTCAAAACGTGAGCTTCACTTTGATGAATTTATGGGAACAATGGGGTCCAAATTTTAATACACTTATCTCTAGAAATGGAAATGGAAACTACCATTATGTCCAAAAAAAAGAAAATTTTAAAAAAATAATGATCATGAATGACCACTTGTCCGGCTGCACTGAACACTAATATCACCTTATAATGACGTAATCGAATCACCAATTCATCAAGTATATCGTGTAGTCGAATGACTCTACAAAAAAAAAAAAATGGAGCAACTTCTTGGGAGGCAACCCAAGCATTTCTTCTTTATTTCATTCTTAGTTCTAATGTTTAGTTTATTGTTACTTTGGGTCTGTGGAAGTTTGAGTATTTGTTGGTTTGTGCGTTGATTGTTGTTTTGAAGGTCTGGGGTGCTTTAAGAATATATTATGCATATGATCGAGAGCAATATATGAAGTATCCTCTTTTGGTGAGGGTATGATAATTTATGTTTGATGTTATAACACTTGATAATTTTTACAAAACGACCAGGCTACTACTGTGGAGAACTCCACATCACCAGTTTCCTGGTCAGGTTTTATTTGCTCTTTCTTGTCACATCGTGACGGTGCCATGACGTCATGATGTTGGGGACGCAAAGCAATTATACATTTTGTACTCATTTCATCCCTACATTTTGTTTAGTTTTAGTGTTTTTAGTTTATAACAAGGTTCTAATTATATTACCATATTTGAATACGGCAATAACTTCACAAAGATGTGGAGTTAACGGCTAAATCGCGTGCACATTGATTTAATTGGAGAAAAAATAGTAAAGTGTAGAATTTCACCTTCACGTTGTGACATTGACATGAACTCACGCTATGCACGTATGCAGCCATGACGCGAGCCATGACGCAACATGGCAGACTCGGTTAAAAAACACTCTGATCGGCTATGACGCTCGAGTCACCATCAGGACGCGGTTAGGCCTAACTCAAGATCACCCACTAAAGTTTCCATGCTGAGGGAGTACCACAGAGAACACATTAGGCTTAGAAGGGAGCATCAATCCCGAGGAGGCTCTTGTTTTATAGAGAGTAAGGGAATAGTTCTATTTCTAACCCTAAGGCACATCTCTTGGGGAGGAAGAAAACTATAGAAGGAGGAGTTAACTAATGTATTTCTTCCCTTCTTTGGTTGTATTTCTTCTCATCATGTTTTGATTTTCATTTCTAGAGTTTTAGATGTAGTTTAGTTGCGATTAATGTATTTGAATATTGTTTGTCTTTTAATTGATATTTGAAGCACATTTATATTAAAAATGTCCTTATTCTTATCTTCTATGCCTATTTATGATTTGATATGCTTTCTTTGTGGTTTAATTGAGATCTGTGAAGAGATTGAACAAATGTTTAGACATCACATTTCACCATTGACAAGAAATTCTCATAGGTATTGTGTGGAAACAAGGCTTCTTAGAACCATTATTTCTTTAGGTTTCTAAAATAATAAAGATACAAAATACTCAACCTTCGAGTAGACTATGTTATCAGAGAGATCCACACATAAAGAGTGAGACTTACTTCCACATTAGATGACAGATATTAATTAAGGAAATTAGGCAATAATGTGTTAACTAAATGAAATCTAAACCTAGGCTTTTCATTTTATTTTACATCTCATGCATTTGATAGCCAGGACTTAGCTTGTTATTATTTCCACTTTTCAATCCAGAAGTAATCCATATAAAGTTAGACACTGTACTTCAGTAGTTAGTAACCATTTCTTCGTAAGATCAATAATTACTCTACTTCTTTCATACTTGCACATTTGATATGATGCATGTTGTGCTCATATAGGTGTACATAATTTTATTTTACATGCATCACGCCTGCTATCAAAATTTTGGCATCATTTCCTAAGATAACATGTTTTTACTAATATTGATACTAAGTTATCCTTCTTTACTTTGGATATTTCTTTTGTTTTTCTTGTTTGTGCAGATCTTTTTTATTTTTCTTTGCTTTGAAATTTGTATTTTTGTTTTGTAGGTTTAATCACAATGGATCCCTTTGTAGAATTGACAACCGAAATGTCCCTTTTCACTCAACAACTAAGAGTGAGCCAAATAGTAAATGAGCATTATCAAAGAGTGAGAAGTCAAATGCAGAGTCCACAAATGTGTTCAGACAGTTCAAAGATGGAGGAAAATTTGATACTTGAGTGAAAGTATCAAAAAAGTTGATAGCCATCACTGAAGCATATCATGGAAAGAGAACAGATACTCCCATTCTTCACGCCCCAAAGATCGTTAAAGATACCATACACCTTCGGCTAGGTTACAATAAATGGAGACTTTAGAGCCTAAAGGGCAGGTTCAGAAACTATGGTTTAATTCGAGAAGATCCTCAAGTCAGACATTTTGCCATGGTCTGTCGAAAAAGGAAATCTTAATGGCTGATATGGACTATTCTCAAGTTTGTTCACTTTATGTTCAAAATGAAGTACTTAACCTCCTCATAAGAGGCAATATCTAACTCGAGGTATTTATGATAATCCAAGAAGAGCGGTTGAATTGGCAACATCTCAAGCTCAATTCATGAAGAAGGTGATAGGCGTGATAACGGATATAAAAATAAATATGTGCACAAATAATGAACGCTTTATTCGCTCAAGATACTGACACGTACGTAGATCGTCATTGGGAAATGGGGATATGGAAAAATGAAATTAGCCACTGGAGCATCCAATTATTAATGCGATTAGACTACACTTAAATCTGTCCACGAAATTCAACTAAAAACAAAATAAAACAACCATGATACCAAGAGATGATAGAATTTTAGGGTATTTGGTGCATATGAACAATCCTACTAAATCTAGGCCAAAATTTTATCCTATTGTCCCAAGGAAAATGTTATCCGCGCTTACTCGCCACCTCCCACTATAAGCCTCTCCCGAGGTCATAACACCTTATCAACTGAAGACTAGGTTTCTTCTTTTCCTGCTCAACCTCAAGCTTTATGATGCTTTAAGACCTAAGAATACCACTGCCTCCTAATTACTGCTAACATTCTCTATTCCTCGGTTAATTAGGTTGATTCATCTAATGTTCACTCTGTCACTTTATATCTCATACAACCACTCACCCATTGAGATTGACTAAATTTAATATAAACAGCCAAGCATGAATCAATAGATAGACAATCACAAGGAGACAATAGAAATAGAAAAATCAACAATTTGATAAAATATTCATGTCCAAAATACAACCAAAACTCTAGACTACGAATTTAGAGCATAATAGAGGTTTCAGTACATCGCTAAATTTGATAAACACTGAAAAAGTTATAAAGAAGAAAACTCTCAGTGTCATAATGGTATGACTTCAATCTTCTCTTTTCCAAATCCTGTTTTCCCACCTTGAAGAATAGCCACCTAGCTCCTCTCTCTTCTGAGTCCCAAAGGCTTAAAAAATTATTCAAGAACAAGAGAGGAGAAACCCTAAGGAGGGTATTCTCCCTTAAAGTCGGAGCCCCCTTTCAAGTCTAAAAAATACATATTTATAGGCCTCCAAACATGGGCCAGTGATGGGCTAAAAATAGGAAGATTTATGCTCCAGCCCGTCTTTGCTTCGTCCAGATGTACCCGAGGCCATGTTTCTTTTCCATCTTCACCTTCGTCGCGACAAACAAATCTGCATTCCTTTATCTTTAAATCTCCAAAACGCTTCCAAATGCCATACTTTAACCTAAAATGCAAAATGAAACTAAATAATAGTAATGAAGCAGAAACACCACTTATTTATGTACAAAAAGAGGTCAAAAACATACCAAAACCCGAGTATATCATGAGTGTTTTGGACACTCATCACCCCCAACTAGCTTCTGCTTGTCCCTACAAGAGACTGACTAAAGAAACAAAATTGAAAATGACACGTAATCCAACAAATGAGATGAGTATGATAACATGATGCCAAATGGGAAGAATCACAGGAACACAATTTAGTACAATATTAGCATTTCAACTAAATTTAGACTTAAACCTTAAACTCTTCTATGAACATGGCAAAAGCAAAGCATGCAGAGCAAAGCAAAACAACTGTCCTCACGACCTTTCCAAGGAATCTAAGTGTAGGTGATAACATGATTCCCAATTTATAACAAGGTCCTAACACTCCAAACTTGCCACCCACCTATTTGAAGAAGCTAACTAAGAAAGGATAAGAATCCATCTCTTTATTCATACCAAAATACCTAAACAAAGAAACCAAGGCTAAGAAGCTTTGATGAGTGTCCAGAAATACGATCCATTACACTTCACCTGGGATTATTAAGGGTATCAGTATTGAATCTTCAAACTTCACTTTGAACACTCAAATCAAACCCAAGGCCCTAGGTTGTGGGAAGGATCCATATCTTTGCCCATAAAGTCAGTAGTGGTCACTGACTCTCACCAATCGCCTTGCCACATTAAGGTTTTGAAAGGCCCTAGACTGTGCTTCTGATTCGATTGGATGATCCTACTATTCCTATTTACAAACCCTCTTTTTTATTTTTCTTTTCTTTGTTTTTATCTTATTTTTCACTTTTCTTTTGTTTTTTTGTATTTTTTCTTGATGGGGGCTCAATGACAATCCTTCTTTTGGATTAGGTAATCCATCACTAGTGTGGTTAGAATCCTGCCATGTTATTAAGAATCTCTTTTTCTCAAGGTGTAAAGTGGGTTCAGACTACAGTATACAAGGAGACTGCAAGTGCAAGGTGATAGATTCCCTTGAGAAATAGCTTCTTGAAGATAAGGGTGACTGGGTTGGTCACCTATACTAAGCAAGCACACAATTCTAGATCTTTCAAAAACCAAAGGATCCAATCCACTTTACACTTGCCCTTTTTCAAATGTTTGTGTTCAAAATGACCTTCTACTAGCAAACAAGGCATCAAACTCACTCAAGACACACTAAACACACAAGCATGCAAGAAACATGAAACAAACAAAAAAAACAACTAAAGCTAGACTAAAGCAAAACTAACCTAAAACATGCAAATTCTCTAAAAAGCATAAAAACTAAACTAAGTTATACTAACAAGGCATAAAACTAGAATAAACTATACTAACAAGCTCTAAGGCTTTAACATAGGTCAAATAAGCAAATTTAAGCACAAAACCACCCTAAATAGCTCAAAGTCATCCATAGACCTAAATCACATAAAAAAAATTAGAAATGACCCAAGAGGCAACGAGCAATCAAGACAATAACATAAGACTGAACCACCACCTCAATTCCCAATTTAAGATGGACATTGTCCTCTCACTATAATACATAAAAGAAGGCAAGAGAACTCCTTGTAAGGATTTGAATGATCACCGTGGTGGAGTGTGATAGGAAAGGAGTTGAGCAAGTTGTTGCTTGATGATTAATTTATTGCTTAGAACTATGCTCACTTTACTCTTGAGCTCATCCATCTCTTGGGTCATGGAGACTTGATAATCTTGAGCTTCATCCCAAAATGAATCAAACCTCAGAGTGAGAGCAGGAGCTGATCCTCACAGATTGAGGAGAAAATGAGATCTTTCTCCTCGCCACGGATGCAGGCGGAGTGCCATAGAGGATTGCCCTACTTCTCATCTTTCTTCATTTCACCTCTCATTCATGATTTGATAAGCCCTTAATTCTTCCTTATCTGAAGGCTTGTTATCGAAGTCATACATCCCTTTAGGTCTTGGTACATTTGACTTGTTCTTCTTCACAACTATGGCTTTGATGGGGTGTATCCAAGCCTCATCACTTGCCAAGGGAACCATGGCTTTCTTTCATAATCCATATATGAGGAATGGGTGCCCAAGGTTCATCTTAGAGTCCTTGTTGAAGAGGATAATATGCCTCTTATGACTTGTCCCACATCAGCGATTGCAATGGTCTTTAGGAATGGCAGGGAAGTTGGTGCCTCAACGGCCGTACGTATGTTCAGCCCTAATTAGTTTCCTTAACACCCTTCCTTGTCGTATCAACCCCGGGAAGCTCGAAACACAAACAAAAACTAAACAAGATTAAATTCTAATCTAAAACTCCGTGAAAAACCTAAATTTCTAAAAGCATAACTCAAACACTAACAAAAACAACTAAAAACAAAAATAAAGAAAGAAAAATCGAAAAAGGCTTAGGTTGCCTCCCAAGAAGCTGATCCATTTTTCTTGAGTCCAACTTGAGTCATTGAACTATGGAAAGAATGATGATGCCCTCCTCCATCCGTTTCAAGAACTTCAGAAGAAGCCGACTAGCAACTTGAGCACATAGTCTTCTACATTTTACGATTTTTTCATTACAATGCTTCTTTCACTGCTGTTCAACTAATGATTGATTTGGTGCCGTAATGTGATCCGAATCAACAAATTTGTATCCTAAATTCCTATCAAGAAGGCAAATATCAGAGTATAGTGACCTAGGGTCAACACGGATGGGTTTTTCTTCGTATTAAAATGATTTACAAAGAGGTTTAAAATACGAATTCAATTTGATTTTGGGGTTTTGGTAAACAAAGAAATTGGTGGTTCAAGTTGAAAATAAAATAAAAGAAGAAAAAACATGAAAAAGAATCTTCAGCTTACTGGGCCACCGGGGGTTTAAGGTCCTAGGCCAACTGAGAGGTCCTCTTCGTCCTTCCTCAGAGGATGACCTATAAATACTTCTAACCCGATTCTTAGCTATAACAACCTAACTCCTAATAATTTTTCCTTTGAAAGATGCAGATTAATCTAAATATCCGCGGTCCCAGCATGCTGAAAACTCCACCTTGGACCCATCTTACAAAGAACAAATAGAAGGCAACTAATGAATATCATCAATCTAGCAATAAGCATCCACTAGGAACCCTAAAAGATTGCCAACACGGTCAATCAAGATGCATCTAAGAGATTTAAAACTTCAGAGTGAAGGATGTGAATGATAAATGAAAATAAATGTTGTTAAAACAGAGGACCGGGCTGGCTTACCTCAAATCCAAAGCTCAAAAGAGTCTCCTTCAAGGATGAGGTATTTAAGCCAACCATCCCTTGAGTTGTCATCCTCACACTGTTCAAGTGAGCTGAAGAAAATGAGAGAGCGAGAAAGTGAGAGAAAAGAAAAGAGTCGGAAAATGGGGAGAGTCAAAGTTCCCTAAATTTATTGATTAACTCCCCCCCTACAGTGCTTGGCTTGGGGATTTTGTAGTCAAAGCCCTCACAAAAAATACCAAACCAAAAAGCCAATATTACAATGAGGTTAAATTTAGGAAGAGTTTCAAACGGTGACAAAGCAAAAACAAACGTACAAGCAGGAATTGTATGTGATGAACAAGGCAAAGTCAGGAACAGTGTCGTGAACATGAATAGTGTGCGAGGGGAATTTCGCAAATTAAATTTTCCGCATTTCTTCTCTTCTTCCTTCCTGTCTCCTGATCTACTATCGAGTTTGACTTGAATTCTTCATACTGATCGACTAACACTCTATAATGATAGCTCAAGAAACTCGTAAAATTTGCCACAAATGCTATCGGCAGGAATAGTAGGACCTAATGTGCAAATCAAGTTAATTGTGGGAATGATTAGTACACAAAAGCACTCAAAACCTGTAAAAATAAATAGGGTTCAAAATAGCAATTTTTGGGGCACTAATCACACTTAACCTACACATTGCTAGTCTCTAGCAATGCAAGAAAGAAAGAAAGAGATATATTACAAAACGATAACAAAATAATGTTCACAAAATGGTATTTCAAAAGGTTGTGAATGAGTAACGCTTAACCCAAGTAAAGAATCATCAAAGCCTGCCTAATAACTAATCTGATAATGAACGCTACGCCAAAATTCGAGTATCAAAGAGCCTCCATCTCGTGAATCAACCAGAACTTTCACCAAAATTTATGTTCGTTGATCGCTCAACACCAAACTGCTAACCGCACTCCCAACCGCTGGCTTTCACACGCCGCCTAGACACTAACCAACCCAAATAGATCAGACCCACTTTATTCCACAACCTTCATAATGTAGGCGCAAATGTCGAGGGTCTCACTTCACCAGTCCGTAATCGGGATTAACCGACTAATTCCCAACCAAGCAAGGTTTAGGCATCGGTCATGAGGATCTTTCGACCACAAACTCTACAGGTTCTTGACCCCTGACTTCAATGACTGCTCTAGCACTTACAACTGGCTAAACTCCACCCATCCACCCGCAAATGAGCACTAAAGCCTGGTGGTTCAACCACCGGCTTAGGGCACTGGTTTAAAGGCTTTGCCACACCTCGGATCGTGCCTGGCTCACAAGCAAAGCGCAAATTCTTCTTCTTTCTTTTCTTTTCCTTTCCTTTCACTCTCTTTTATTTCTTTCTGTTAATTTACGCCTTCACTGGGTCCCAACCATTGTGCGGTCAACTAAACTATGCAGTGCTATCATACAGAAAGCAGGTTTTCTGGTGTTATTAAAGAAAACTCCATGGTGCACAAGCAGTGTATTAATAAAGGTGGAAGAAAATAATAAAGCACAGTGAATCTGAACTAATCATCCACTCACTAGGTATGGAACTCGATTCAACATCACAGAATTCAGGAAAAGTCAATTTTCAAACCACAAGTTACAGCACACACAAAAAAATTTGGGAAAGAAAATGTCCACTTTTGAAAAAGTAAGTCGATAGTATAATGCCTTCATTGTGGCAGAGAAAACTAGTAAGCCACTGAACACCATGCACGGGCTTGCTCAAAATAAAAACAAAAACATAATAAATGCCACTTCTTCGCTTAACTCTCCCTAACCAAATGTCACACATTGTCCGTTAATGGGGCTTTCTGGGATTGGAAATAGAGAAGGAAGTGCTACTTGATGAGAGAGATGGTGTTTCAGCTGTTGATAGAGACTTTAAAAAAGCTTTCATCATCGTATTCTACTCCGGTCATTCAAATAAACAAGCAGGGAGAAGAAAAGAGAGGAAAAAGTGACTAGCTGGAGAATTCTTGGTACCAACCTTCATAATAATTTCAAAAGAAGTTATTTCGATATATTTGATTTAAATCCTCTATCATTTCCAACGGTACCAAGAACGCCCAAAAACAGTTCTAGATGAAAAAAGTTATGCTCAAAAACAAATCAGAGTAAATAGAGAATTTGCTCTAGGCAATTTTTTTAAAATAAATAAAATAAAATAATTAATTAAAAAAACAAATTTTTTTTGAGAGACAATTTTTTTTTTGATAAGAATAAAAATAAAAATAAAAATAAACTTTTTTTTTTTTTTTACTCCGATCGTTACTTCTGTCATTATATAGCCGAAAATTCCTTTCCCGCTTCATTCTGCCTAAAATTTTCACCAAATTACAAAATTAATACAAGAAAATTAAGAAAAATTACAGAAAAGTGAAAACAAGCTTAGAACAAAGATTAACTTAAAATTGAAAATCTAAAAAGAAAATTAAATAAAGCAAATAAAATAAAATAAGAAAATCAAACAAAAATGATTGACTCAAACTACTCAGTTATGCTAGAGAAATGGTGATTAGAAATGCCAAGGTTCGGTGCTCCAACAACTAGCAACTAATCCATCCACTATGCCATGGTATGTGTAGTCACATTGTTCAGATGTAGTGGCAAAGGCTCAGACAATACAATAATTTCTTAAGTTTTTGGCAGATTGTGTAAAAGGTAATTGGTTATCTTAGTTTTACCTTACTCTTCTCAGTAAACTGTGTTGCAGGTATAAGCAGGATATGCAATGGTTCAGGATAGAGGCATCGCGTATCAGAGGTGGCCCATTGGCAATAGTTCAATTTCGTGGGAAATGGTTTGAGAACATGTGCTTTGGGCTCTTTTCCAACGTTTCTTTCCAACGCTTCTTCATGAGTATAAAGGGAAGGATTTCTTCTTTTCTTTTCTCTCTGAAAACAAGACACACATATGAGGACTTGACAATCCTTCTTGATAATCTAATAAAATCCTCTATAAGCCCTCGTATTGTCGACATCGCCCTCTACCATGGTAATACTTCCTCTCGGCACTCTTCCAGTGGACATTGTCGATCGATGAGGTTTTCAATGGAGTCTCGTGTTGTCCCATTTAAAAAGTCATTCAGCCCATCTAATTTCTTTATTCAAATCATTTTCTCCTGAAGGACACTCTTCCGATTCGAACGGGCATTAATCCTTCGTCCGCCACAGTTTCATCCACTATCCGGTGTCCAAATGGCTTGTCTGGAATGGGAGAGATCGACTGTAGTGGCTGAGGTGACTGAGAGTTACTATTAACATGAGGTTCGTGAGGTGCATATCAGGAGGTCTCTGTCTCTACGAGAATTTGTAAGACTCTCAACTATGGTTGTAAGCATTACCATATGGTGAACTCATCTATTGAGTTTCTATAGTCCCTCATGGACCTATATTCATTTGGATTCTTTCCACGGTTGCCGGGCCCTTGCCATGGTTTGGGGTTTCGTAACTCATGATATATATGCACTAGGTTACCTTCTTACACGTTTCGATTCGCATCGGTTCCTTTCCATCGGGTTCAAATTAACTGATTAAGAAACTCTATCCCATCGAACACGAACCCCAGAACAAAGAACAAAGCAAACACCAAACAAGAAAAACAACCTGGCTAAAAGTATGGCAGTTAATAAAACAAAATAAAAATGAAACAAACAATGAGATCAAAACATCACTAAGAGAGAGCAGACAAGAAAATTCACCGTGAATCCCTCAGGATGAGGATCAAGTGTTCACCAGTCATCATTCAAGACTTAGGGCACCATCCTCAACGACGCCATTTGATTCGCGGCCGCAAAGAGGGATCCGAAATCAACAAATTTGTATATCCTCATCAGCTGGAAAAGCCACGCAAAGATAGCCTGCTCTGTGGTCGGAATTGTGGATGGGTTTTCTTCAGATGGGTCAGATTTGTGATAAAGGAGGTTCAAAAACGGTGAATTCACTTGATTTTGGGGTTTTGGTACAAACAAAGGAGAGAATTGGTGGTTTGCAAGTAAAAATAAATAAAATGGAAGAAAATATGAAAAGAATTCCTACATCATAACAACGTTTGTTGTCCTAGGCTAACTGAGAGGTCCTCGCCGTTGTTTGGGAGGATGACCTCAGAAGTCATTCTCAAACCTGATCTTATTTAGCTATAAAACCGAACCCTAATAATTTTTCTCTTCTGAAAGATGGCATTTCAACGAACATTCATGGTCCGCATAAAGGAAAACCTACCCCACCCATCTTACAAAGAATAAAGAAGGCAATCTAATGTGAATATCAATGATCTAGCAATAAGCATCCAATGAACCCTCAAAGACTGCTAACATCGGTCAATCAAGATGCATCTAAGAGATTTAAACCTAGAGTGAAGGGATAGAACATAAATGAAAATAAATGCTGCCGCTGCTAAAAACAGAGACGCTTAGTTTACCTCAAACCAAAGCCCAAGAGCCTCCCTCTCTTCAAGGATGAGGTTTAGCCAACCATCCCTGAGTTGTCATCCCCGCGGGCTGTTTACAGCCGAAAAAGGAGAAAGCAGGAGGGAGAGAAAAAGAAAAAGCGGTACCTAGAGAGCCGAAAGCTTCTCCCCAAAATTTATCGATTGTCCTCCCCACGTTGCTCGGGCTCGGGATTTCAGGAATGTGCCTCATACAAAACAGCTCAAAAAACTAAAAGCAATATTACAATGAGGGCAATTTAGGAAGAAAAGCCAAACGGTGACAAAAGCAAAACAAACTAACAGAATTGTAAGGATGAACATATAAAGTCATAACAAGGTCGTGAACATGAATGTTGCGAGAATCCCTCGGGCAAATCCAAATTTTCCCAGCCTTTCTTCTCTCTCTCTTCCCTTCCCCGGTCTCTCATATACCATGCCGAAGGTTTGACTCGAATTCTGCAGGTCGATCGCACTCCAACACTTTGGTCCGATTACTTGCAAAACTCAGAAATTTGCCACAAAAATGCATTGCAGAATGTTATAGACCTTAATGCGCAATCGGTCATTAGGAATGATTAGAAGGACACAAAGCACTCAAAAACCTAAAATAAAGAGGGTCTAAAAATAGCTCTTTTGGGACACTAATCAATGATGAACTCATCCACCTTGGAAATTAGGGTCATCTTCTCATTTTTCAACTCTTCATGCATCTCACCCCATATAGTCATCTATGGAATAGTCTCTACAACTTCTTTTTTCTTCTCATTTGGTTCCAGAGAAGTTGACTCTTCTTCTTCCTTTACAACTAAGTATTTCAATTCCTTGACATCATATTCCTCCATTTTGAGTTTCTCAAGTTCTTCATTACCTCTTGAGGTGATTTCTTTATTTTCATTCCTCCATTGTAGTTCAAGTTTTCTTCTTTTTATTTTCAGCCATACTCTTATTCTCATTAATGTATTTGGACACTAGCTCTTGCATGCTCATTCCCTTCTATTGAAGGGCTTGTTCTCTCTCAATTGTGGATTGAGTACAAGAAGTGACCATTGAGTCATCTTTTCTTCCGCTTTTACACAAAGGGTCTCGACTGAGCATTAATCATTACTTCCATGAATTGAACTTGAGATGTTTCCCATTCAACATGGACTCTTTCTAATTTAGCCATAATTGCCTCTAACTTTGTCATTCTCTCATGAAGAGGTTGACTTTTCTCATTTTGATCAAGAAACTAGAAAACCAATTTGAGAGTAGGTCCATTTCAAAACATCGGGATCTGAAATCGAGACTGTCATGGTCAAATCAACCTGATCTCTCTTACTAATCTGAGTTTGATGAAGCTTTCTAGGCTTACCTTTTGGACTTGTGGAGTTTGGAGGAGTGGCAGTTTATTCCATGAGGTGTTTGGGCAGGTTCATCAAAATTATGATTGCTCAACTACATGCATCTCACACAATAATCCATTGATGTATATGGTTGCCACATTTGACTCCTCACTTGAGTTGTCACTCTTCTTTGATACTCATTTGCCAATTAGCTCATTCTTAATTGTTGAATAAGGAAAGCCAATTGAGTTATCAACTCAATGAAATGATCCATTGTGATTTTAACCTACAAAACAAAAACACAAATTCAAAGAAAAAAGAAAAAAAAGAAAAAAAATCAAGAATAACTATAATAAAAAAATGTTTGATGTACCAAAGAAGTACTTAGTAATGATATCAGCATAAAAACATCAAATTCACTGCAAGAACGGCGCCTAAAACTTGATAGATGATAATGATATGTGTAAAATAACAAATAAATGTGTAAGGAGAGTGCCTCACTCGCAAGCTCCACGTCATTCAAGCATTATAAAGAGGCCAGAATGTACGTAGATCATTCAATAGGAAAACTGGGATTTAAGCAAATTAAAATTGAATAATTCTCTAATATCCAAATGGTTAATGCCAGATCAAAACATAATTTAAACTAAACTAATGAAATCTCAATCCAACAAACAAATGTGTAACCAAGGATACTAAGAGACATAAATTCTAGGTATTCGTGCATATGAACAATCCTAATATATCTTAAATAAAAATTCTATCCTATTGTCTCATGAAAATGTTATCCACAAGATTCTACTAATTTAATTATAAGAGCCCTTCGATAACAAATAATCTAATAAACTAACACTCAGGTTTTCTCGCTTCAACTCAACCACAAGCACAGAGATGCGAAGACCCAAGAATCTCACAAGCTCCTAATTACCTCCAATATCTCTAATACCCACTAATTAGGCTGGATTCATTCATGCTCCACTTTATTCACTTCTCCAATCTCATGAACCATCGCCATATTGATTGACTCACAAATCATGTAACAGAAAACCAAGCATGAATTAATAGATAGACAATCACAAGGAGACAATAGAAATAGAAAAATCAACAATTAGATAAAATATTCATGTCCAAAATAATAACCAAACTCCTAGACTATTTGAATAGAAATTAATAGAGGTCTGGGGTACATCACAAGCCTTAGGACAAAACACGAGAAAAGAGAAAGAAACCTTAGCGGTCAAACGATAGCTAGTCTCAATCTTCTCAAATTCCAAGTTCTTATCTCAATTCAAGAACATCACTAGCCTCCTTAGTCCTAGTGCGAATAAAATCGCCTCAAGAAGAGAGGAGAATACCTATGGAGGGTGATTTTCCTCAGTCGGAATCCCTTTCAAGCCCAAGAAAATATATATTTATAAGCTCGTAAATGGGCTATCGATGGCTAAAATAGGTAGATTTATGCTCTAGCCCGCCTTCCCTTTGTTGCGACGAGGTTGTCTTCGTCGCAATGTACAAGAGGCAATGCATCTTTTCTATCTTCACCTTCGTCACGACGAACAAATCTACATTCCTCTATCTTTAAATCTCAAAAACGCTTCCAAATGCCATACTTTAACCTCAAATGCAAAATGAAACTAAATATTAATAATGAAGTGAAAACACCACTTATTTATGTACAAAAGAGATAAAAAACATACTAAAACTTGGGTATATAATGAGTGTTTTGAACACTCATCAGAAGATGCACACAACGGTGATGTCCGTTTCATCATCCGAGATGTAGAAAAATTCTAGGTTTTCAACCTATACGATATCAACAAATCACTGTTTTGCCCTTTTTCAGAAAAATTCAATTTTTCCCAGGTTTTACATTCTTCCCCCCTCAAAAGAATTTCGTCCCAAATTCACACACACATATTGTTAGTCTATGAAAATATAGACTAAACCACTCAATTTAACACTTTTACAGGAGCCTTACAATTCTCCTGCATCTATGTCAAAGTTGAATAGAGTTGTTTGAAAATGAATAAAACTGATTTTATGTTCTGGAATTAATAATGGGTTTAGTCTATGACATTGCAAGTGCATAGGTCATAAAGTAGTAAAAAAAATGGATGTAGAGATGCTCTGTATTCTATAGTTAACAAATAATAAATCAATTGCCTAACACTCGAAGATCCTGTATTTGAACCTCCCTTTTAATAGTTTGGCGGAATTTAAAAAGACAAGATAATCATATATTACTTTCATCTGAGAAAATAAAATTTGAATTGAATTAACAAACAAATAAAGCTGAATGAGTCAGGAGATCTTTGCTAAGGAAATGAACGAAATGGTGTTGTGGAATAGTCAATTTATGCATTTTAACTCATTAATTCTTTCTATCCTGATTTTTGGATTTGAATTTGTCAAAGATGCCTATTAATGCAACTTAGATTTCTCCATTGTTCACTAATTAGAGGTCCCTTCTTCTTTCAAAGCAAAGGATCTAATCAGTTACTTTGTATCCTCAACACTAGCATAAGATACGGGTATTTTTCTTTTTCGTACTTCATACCCATTGCTTCAAGATTGCAGATTTCTTGCATGTACAGTGCAGGTCATTGCAAAACTTCTACAAAATGGTTGATGACTCATCCTTTAGATTTGAGCGGTTTTTTCACCTTCTCATGATTAGATCTCGGCAACGCCAGGGATCTAAGATCTATCCAAAATATTAAGGTGAAATCTCTAATGAGATAAATTGATAAATAATTCTCTTCAACCTCAACTATGAGTGAATAGGAAATCTATCGAAATGAACTCTCAGAGCTCCTTAGTTCTTCAATGATAGTCTACATACCCATAAGTTAAATGTTCCAAGCTCTCAGGAATCTCCATCTGCAGTATTCACTCGAGAGGGAGCTTCACGGAATCGGAAGCGAGGGGAAATCCCTAAGATGGTGTCGGTACTACCATTGGGAGCAACTCAATTCACAAACAACATCAATCAAATAAATCAAAATCCAAATTTGGAAATTCAATTCAAGCGGGAAAAATTGTATTAACGGCCAGTCCATTCAATGGGAAATTGTCTTTCTCAGTACGAGAATCACAATCAACGATGGATTATTGATAAGGCATCCCACTGCCAACTATAATTATTTGGAAGGAAATGAATCCCAAAAAGGGTATGCGAACTATTGATTCTGAGCTATAATTGAAAGAGAATGAAAAAATTAAATCCGACTTCTACATTCTTATAGATTACTAAATTACGAATCAGAAAGAAAGAAGAAAGAAAAGTATATTCTAAAATATACAGTGAGTCTTCCTCCTCCTCTCAGACAATGGGTCTCAGAAAAAATGGAAGCTACTTTACTAAAACTGTGTACACCTATTTATAACTCGAGAAATTGAGCTTGATTCAGCCGAGCTCGAGAGATTGGTTTCCTAAAATAAATGGCCCGGCTCTTTGTTTAGGTGCGACCGCTGAGAGCAGTGTGGTGACATGAAATCTTTGAGAATGGGATATATTAAGTGTGGTGACCTCGGGAGGCGAGTCGCAATGTTCTTTCACTTTGTTCTTGCAATTGTTAAGCTGCGACCCCCTTTTCTTGTTTGAAATTGTGTCGCCAACCTCTGGTCGATGTCGCAACTGGCTCCGCTTCTTCTTTTGCACGTATTTACGTGTGAGCCTCGATTCAATGTCCTTTGACATGGAAACTACGTTGTCGGCCTCTTTTAATTCTTTGATACAACTTCTCTTTCGGGTTGGGCATCATTGGTTATGCGAGCCTTGGCGGTTGCGACTCAGAAATTTGCTGGTACTTTGTTTTCTTGTCTGACGTGGAGCATTAGGTCGAGACCCAGTAGTTTCTTTTAATCGTGCGATTCTGTCCGCGACCTCAAAGGGTATGCCGACCATTATTTCTTCCTATCTAGTAACAACCTTATTTCTCAGTCTCAACAGTTTCCATTCAATTTTCTATTTCTGGTCGCGACCTGACCATTATTCCCTTTGTTGAAATATATGTCGCGACCTTGGTACTGCATGTCAGCGACATCATTTATTACCATTATCATTGATGCTTTGTGTGACGCCCGCACGTTTTTCGACCTTAATAAATTATGTGTTGTGAGCCTCGGAGTTCCATGAGCGCGGCTTGGTGTCTTACTTTCCACGCATTACATTATTGGCGACCTCATAAGCGTAATCACGCGACACCATTTCTATTGTCAGCCATTGGTTCTTGGTCACTGCTCCCCTTTTCATGTTGTGACTTAAATTGTTTGTCTATTCATTATCTTGTCGCGACATGAGATTTAGGTCGCGATCCAATCGTTTCCTTTCAGTCCTGAAATCTATGTCGCGACCTTAAAATCATGTCGCGACATCATTTCTCCCCATCCTGTCGCAACCTCATTTCTTAGTCACAACAGTGATTAGTGCCTAAAAAGTGCTATTTTGAGCCCTATCCAAGATAGGTTTTGAGTGCTTTTTGCTCACTAATCATGTCAGATCGCTCAATTGATGTGTGCGAGTCCCGCAAATACTGCCCGATGCCATTTCGAGTTTGTTTTTGGGTAATTTTGCAGGTCTTTGTGTACCTCAGCCATTTATACTGAAGATTTGCGGTGTTTTCAACCATCAAAAATGAAGAATTTGAAATTGGATTACGAGAAAGAGAGAAAGTGGGATCTGCGATGTGAGGAAGGATCTGATGCTTAAATCATGAGTGAAGCAGAACAGTGTGTCCGGGATTTGCTATGATTGCATTTGTTTGGACGTTGAAATTCGATCGTGTGGCGGGCCCCGTGAATCCTCAGAGTGAAAGCATTTGACAATGGAGCTTCAACATAATTTTCGTGGCATTTAGCGCATTTGAGTGACAATTAAACTGCACATATGCTGACACCATTTGGGCTGGCGAGATTTATGCTTTAGTGAGAAATTCGCTGTGATGTGATTTCTCAGACCACTATCTCTCGTAGTTTGCTGAGTTGGCGAACTTTAGTTAATTCTTTTGGAGCACTGATATATCTGTGGGAGTCTGTACCACGGCAGCGTTCTTCCCTATTGGGTTTTGTATATTTGATCCCTAAGCGACCCGCGTTTTGATGTATTGTTTGACACCATGTAATCTCTTATATTTTTAAGTGTTTTGTTGTTTTCTTTTGCCCAGTTGTACTATATAACCCCCTTGACTTATGGCCCCTAAAACATAACTTCATTTTATGTAGTATTTCATAGACTTTCTTTGAGTTTCATTCTTCTCTCTCTTCTTTCTTTCATTTCTGTTTCACCAACCACATGAGAATGATGCTTCCGGGATCCAGCGGCTAAGAAACTCTGGCTGAAAGGAGGGTTATTTAGCTTGTTTGAGGATTGGGCTTGTAGTTGCGTCTCTTCTCATAATGGAAATACTGAAACTCACATTGTGAACACCACCTTCCAAACTAGGTTTTTTAATACATTTAATCATTGATTCTTTGGTGATACTTTGCTTTTGGGGTTCAATTGTGCGTGCTTCAGATCTGCGATGTCTTTGAATCTGCTTCTGTTCTTTGATGAGGTTCAATGCTTTAGGGTTTAAAGACGAATAGACACCGATGCGCTGGCGCGGTTTGTCAGCTCCGGGAGTGAGTTCCTAAGGTTCGGTTATCAGTTAATAAAGTCAGTTTGTTGACTATGATCGTTTCTAATGTTCTCAACGCCGGACGCATTTTAATAGCGTGTTATCGTGATGACGTTCCAAGTTGTCATTTCTGTTTCTTCAAAAGCCGTGCAGTTCTTGATTGAACATACGACTTTGTTATGGTGCGGCAAAATCGGGGAATCGAACGAAGCCTCCACCGTTTTCCAGCGGCTGGTACGAAATAGTTTTCGCGGGATTCAACCATCCCCGTGTTGGCCTAAAACGCTGTCTTCATGTTAGCTTTGTTCACGGCGGTGGGAGGACTCAAGACTACAATATTACGTTGATTGAATGCCTGCACGGTAACGGGATCAAAAAAATGAGCGCCCGATTGCGTTGATTGCGCCGGCTTGGTTTGATGGTTGATGTGCCGCCGCGTCACATTACGGGGTGGCGGGTGACCTTTGCTCGCGTTGCGATGGATCTTAAATTTGTTGCATAGCTGCGGTTTCTTCGCCAGCGTCCCGCTATACTATTTCTTTGGTGGGTTGTTTTAACGCTAACCCGCGACTTCTTTAACCAAACTTTATTGTTTGTCGTTCTTTTGTTGCATCATTTGACCTTAACAGTGTTTATGTTGGCGAGCCGAGAGGATATCGATGAATTGCGAAAAATTTGGTGCTCTGGTGAACAAAGGTACGTGAAAGTGAGGTGTTGCGCGGTGAGCCAAATCGGATCTGCACCGAGGGCATTAGTGTCAGCTTTCCGAAAACGCCTGCGAATCCAGCGGCATATACGATTGATGAGAACTCGCACCTACAGAGTTGCAGTACCCCCTCTTGTCCTTACCTGCTGGGATGCATGTTGAGGAACCACACCCTAGTACTTGCTTCCCTTTTTATGTGTGGAAGGGACTAAAACCATATATTCACATATACGGAGTTTGAGAGACATGCTTCACCTTTGGAGAGCCTCATGCATCAGTTTGCCTTTCTGTTTGAAACGTTTCAGCGTTATCAAGGACAAGCCGGGTTTGTTTCAGTTCCTTCTGAGGAAGCCGAAACGTGGTGAGGATTCCAGGCGGATCGCGGTGATTTTGAGAAGAAGTGTTGATCTTGCAAAGATAATGACTGGAAGGCGGAAGTCTACACCTGCTCGGCCATGACCGTGAGGTTTGCCATTCGATTGTTGGAAAGGATTAGACTCAGGAACCATCTTGTGCATTCCACCGTGGTTTTGGTGTGATATGGGTTGCTAGTGAATATGTACGCATGACGGTATAATCTCGACCATGACGTTGAAACTATTGGAAACCATGTGTTGGGGTGTAGCTTTTGACAAAGGATGAGACCGCGGACTTTTGTTATCGTGTTGAGAAACATACTCTTGAGACGTAAAGTTATGGAGCGAATCGGGGAGGACGTCGGGCGAAACACTGGGGCTTGTTTATGCTGCGGAAGATCTGGAGGATGAAACAAAGATGACCCTTTGACTCAGAGAGTTGTTTGAAACTCAGACAAACATCAAGTAATCTGTGATAATGAGTTCCTACCATGTCTCATCGACTTGTTTTGATTTATGAGACAAGCTATGACATTCACCGGGAACCTTCATCCGACATACGCCATGTCTAACAATCGAAAATAATGCCCATGGGTAACCTCACTTTACGCGCCGGCAACTTTTCACCAACCTGTTGAATGCGTCGATACCATCAGCTGACCAGAAACCTGCACGCTCCCCAATACCTAAAGCGCAGCGCAGGTTTTGAAATCACGCTTCAGCTTACAGCGTGACTGTTTTCCCGTACAATCGCTGTGCTCGAGTTTTGGCATGACGATCTGAATTTAGATGATGTGACTTTGTTGTGAAACTGTTGAAGATGTTGAGTGTGTGTTTGACTGACTGAAAATTGACGGTGAGGTTCATCAGCAGCGGCTGAGACAGCCTTTGCCGTGTTACGAGTCGGGTGTCGACTGACAAAACCATTGACGAGTTAAATAAGATTCATTTCCGGGTCGGCGAAGCTTATGAGAGGGGTGCAGCTGAGCCAGGTGACGTTTGACCCTGGTCAGAGCGTTATGGTGATGATTAAGGTAGTGGTGACTTTAGAAGTGGTAAAGAACTGAGACCAAAGAAGCCTTAGTCTAGTCAAGTCAAATTTCCCACGCAGCCGATCCACCATAAGAAGAACAAATAGCCAGGCAGGAAGAGGGCGGACGTTGTACCCTCCATTTCCACAAAGCCTCCGAAAAAAAGAAAAGTTCCACTCAACCAAACAAATGCTAGAAGTTTTACTTCAAGAAGTGAAAGTTAATATTCCTCTCCTCGACATGATCAAACAAGTCCCTAAATTCCACGCAAAGTTCTTTGAAGGGACCTTATGCACGGTAAAAAGAAGCCTCAATGTAAACAAAAAGGCCTTTGTGACCGAGCAAGTGAGTGCTATCATTGAGTGCAAGACTCCAGTGAAATATAAAGACCAGGGATGTCCAACACCCGGTCACTGAGGCATCAAGGTGGAGAAAGCACTATTAGACTTGGGGAGCTAGTGTAAACCTTTCCGCCATATATTCCATGTACAAGCAATTAGGTTTTGGGAGAACTGAAACCCACTTCCATCACACTGTCACTAAATTCGACAGGTCTATTAAAATAATCGAAGACCCATTGAGGATGTATTAATACAAGTGGACAGCATTTTATTACCCAAAGGATTTCGTCAGACTCATTACTGCAGCCATTTGCAGCTGGAGACAATCATGTGCCCATCATATTGGGGAGCTATCTCGCTACTTCGAATGCCATAATAAATTGCCGGAATGGGGTTATGCAACTTACATTTGGGAATATGACCTTAGAACTCAATATTTTCATTTGAGTAAAAGGCATATGCATTCGGAGGAATATGACTATGAAGAAGTCTGTATAATAGATGCGATTCTCAAGAACAAAGCATTGCCAAAGAAAGTAGATGTATTAACCCTGCAGTTAACTGAGCTTTGAAGAACAATCAGAACCTTAATGCATGAGCTTAGTGCTGTGGCACGGAGGAGAGAAAAATAGAAATCCTACCTCTATTAACTCGGTGACGAACTGCTGAACCTCACCGCTAGAGCTCAAACCCCTCCCAAGAGTCAAGCATGCATTTCTCGAAGAAATGAGCACGTCCGGGGCCGTGATTTCATCATCACACCACGTGACAAGAGCTTAACCTGGTCGCGACCTCTCAAAAGGAACAAGCAAGCATCGGGGTGGAAAATTTCGATTTTTAAAAGGCATAAACCCAACAATCTCGCACTCCATCATATTTACCTAGAAGAGGAGTCTAAGGTCAGTTAGCAAATTAATAAATGAGGTTGAACCCCCACCTACAGGAAGTAGTTCGCATTGAGGTCCTAAAATTGCTCCAAGCCGGTATCATTTACCCCATTTCGACAAGACTTCAAGTGAGCCCAACCTGTGGTGCCTAAGTAGTCAAACAGGAGTGACAACTATGAAAATGAAAGGGTGAAGAATTGTCCACTGACTCACTACCTTTGAGGTGCATAGATTATAGGAGGCTTAATGAAGTAACGTGAAAGATCACTTCCCCGCTTCCGCTCATCGATCACCTCCTTGAAAGAGTTTCGACACCTATCTATCGTTGATGGGTATTCAGGTATTTCCAGATAGAGATCATTCCGTATGATCGTGTATGAAAGACCACTTTCACTTGTCCATTTGGTACATATGCTTATAGGAGGATGCCTTTTGGTCTTTGCAACGCCCCAGCCACTTTTTAGAGATGTATGCTTAGCATGTTTAGCGATATGGTGGAGCGCATAATGGAGGCATACGGATGACATCACCGTATATGGAGTACGATTTTGAAGAATGTCCGACTAATCTCGAGGCCATCCTCAGAGGTGCATTGGAGAAGAACCCGGTTCTCAACTGGGAGAAGTGCCATTTTATGGTTAACCAAGGAATTGTACTGGGCCACATTATTTCCAGCAGGGGGATAGAAGTTGATAAAGCAAAGATTGAACTTATTTCCAAGCTTCCGTCCCCAACGAATGTGAAAACAGTTAGGCAATTCCTTGGTAATGCAGGCTTCTATAGAAGATTCACTAAAGACTTCTCGAAGATTGCTAAACCCCTGTACAAGCTCCTAGAGAAAGATGCCAAATTTGTTTGGGAGAAAGAAACAGGAGAGCTAAGAGTATTTGTCCCATTTGACTATCGCCTTAATGGGGTGACGAGCACCTAACTGGCGCTCTCTTTGAAGTGATGTGTGATGCAAGTGATCTCATGATCGAGCAAGACTTCTACAAAGAGAAGATGGAAACCTCATGTAGTCTTATTATGCAAGCAAAACCTAAATGAAGCACAAAGGAATTACACTACTACGTAGAAGGAATTGTCGGCGTGGTGTATGCTTTTAGACAAATTTCGGAGCATACTTGCTGATCCGGAGAGGTCATTTTTACTGACCATTCCGCTCAAATATCTCCCCGACCAAGAAAATGAGAAAGCAAGGCTCATCCGATGGGTTCTTTTTACTTCAGGAGTTTAACTTGCAAATTAAAAGACAAGTAGCGGGGGCAGAATGCAGTGCATCATTTCAAGGGTTAACAATAGCCCACGACACTCATAGCCCACTCCATCAATGATGAATTTCAAGAACCCTCGATGCAATAGAAAGCTCCCCGGTATGCTTCACATAGCCAATTTCCCTCCACTGGGAAACTCATCGCAGTGGAAAGAATGTGATAAAAGTATTTCTTTGCGAAGATCCATTCTTTTACTGGGAAGAGCCATTCTTATTCAACATCGTGCGACCGATAATCGAAGTGCGTGTCGTGAGGAACAAAGAGAGGGAATTCTGAGCCATCACACGAAAGTGCCCGTGGTGGTCACTTTGCGCCCCAAAAGACAAAGAATGAAGGTGTCGGGCAGCCCCGTTCTAATCGCCTTCCTTGCTTAAGGAAGCACACCGTGATGTGCCGAGGTGATAGGTGCCAAAGACTCGGGAAGTTGTCTCACCGCCATATGATGCCCCTAAACCCAATTTTAGTGGTTTAGCTATTTGATGTTTGGGGCATCGATTTCATGGGACCTTTCCCCACCTCTTATGGTCATACATACATTTTGGGCGGAGGACGGTGTGTCCAAGTGGTTGAAGCAATCCCCTCTAAACCAATGACCACGCAGTGGTACTCAAATTCTGAAAGCAAACATCTTTCTAGGTTCTGGGAAAGCCAAAGCCATCATTAGCGATGGAGGTTCACATTTCGCAACAAGCCTTTTGAAACCTCATGGCTAAATATGGCGTGGAACACTGCAGTGGCCACCCCTTACCATCTCAAACAAGCGCTGCCGAACTTGCTAACAGAGAGATTAAGACCATTCTCACATGAAGGTAAAATACAACAGAAAAGACTGGGTCCATCAACCGTTTTGATTTGCTATGGGCATACAGATACCTTTCAAGACAACTGAATGTCCCCTTTATCTACCGTCTATGGTAAAGCTGTGTCACCTTCCAAAGGAGATCGATCATAACGATGGTAAGTAAATCAAAAGCTAAACATGAATCTAAGCAGAGCCGGAGTCAAGAGATTCCTCGATCTCAATGAGTTGGAAGAAATACGAAATGATGCCTACTTGAATTCGAAGATTGCAAAGGAAAGATCAAAAAAATGGCATGACCAGATGATAACTGGGAAGAATTTCAGCAAGGGGGACCAAGTCCTCCTATATGACTCCAAACTCCATCTATTTCCGGGCAAGCTCAAGTCGCGGTGACGGGTCCATTCATTGTCTCGCCAGTATACCCCAATGGTTCAAGGACCTACTCAATCCAAACGGTGAGGGTGATCAAAGTCAACGGGACGTATCTCCCATGTCAGGTGTGCCAGACCGTCAGTGAGGAAATTTCGGCTGACCCTCCCCGAGTCCTACAAATTATCGTCGTCATGGGTGGTTACCGCTTGGTTCCAAAGAACCACTCGCTCATTGTTTAGTTTCAAGTAAATTTCCCTTTTGTTTGAAATTTTATGGCAATCGTAGCTCGACAATTGATTTCCTCAGGTTAATCAGCTATGACACTCAACAAATTCGGAAATGCCCCTTCTCCAAATGCCCATCATGCTCGAGGTGATACATTCCAATCCATTAGTTTTGCATTCCTTGTGCTGCTTCACTGAAAGTAATTATATTTTTGGAATTCAGCCAAGGGTTATACAGATCCTCGCAACCACCAACTTCATTCTTCTAGTTTTTTAAAAGTACTTTTGTCTTTTTTGGGGTGTGTATCTCATTTTTTTCTTTCAATCGACAATTGAATTGCTTTAATTGAACAATTGAATTGCCTTTTAATTGGAGAATCAAACCCTATTGTTACCTTAATGCTAGGACAAATTCTATGCATGATTCAGCTTTTTGGTCCATCGAAGCTTTAGCTTCTAACTCGAACATTCCCCCTTTAGCTTAATTCACACATTGCACTCCGTGACAGCCAATAGGCCGTGGAATTATGTACCTCCTTTCTTCACTTTGCAAAGCCGGCCTTAGGGGCTTGTTGGACTCACCCATAATAGGTTAGTTTTAATTTAAGTGTATGAAGGCTAAATGTAGCTTCCAAAAAGGAAAAGAAAAAAGCAAAAGAAAAAGAAAAGCAGTTAAAAGAAAATAAAAGCCGTGACGCTTTGCTCTTGAAACTCTAACACTATCCCGAGGGGCTTTATGGCGAAAGCCTTTTGAAGCTGATGCCCTAAACTAGTTGGCTGGGAGTCATCGACTTAGTAAGTGTTCGTCATGGCATGGGTGGATAGTGGAGTTTAGCGTGACAGAGCTTAATTTCTAAGTCATCTCGAGTCCCGGGGTGAAACTTGGCAGAGCTCAGGGTCAAGGATCCTTTTGGCTTCGATGCCCTAAACCTAATTGGTTGGGAGTCATCAGGACTGCACCTGACTTTGGTGAAGTCGAGTCTTTAGCATTGCACCCTACAATTTAGTCAAGTAAAGAAATAAGAGTGTAGCTAATCCTATTTAGATTGTTCGGGCCAGCTTTAAGGCCAAGTGGCGTGAGTTAGGTCAGAGGGAATACTTGCAATTTATTAGCCAATCAGTTACATTAGGAATCATTAGATTTTGGTGGAAATTCAAAGTTGATTTCCTTGATCCGATGTTGACCTAAAACTCGTTTATATGGTTTATGTTCTCTCATGCCTGCTTAACAGGTGTAAATCGCTTATTTTAAAGGTAATGTTTATCCGTACATACACTTTTGAACCATATATACTTTTTTGTAAAAATCACGGCATGCATCCCATTATTGTTTTAGCATTACAAGGGACTAGCAACGTGCCTGCTGAGGGGTGTGATTAGTGCCCAAAAAGCGCTATTTCGAGCCCCCATCCAAGATAGGCTTCCTGAGTGCTTTTGCACTAATCATGTCAATTAAGCCAATTGATGTGTGCAGTCTCACTTAGTACCACTGATGCCATTTCGAGTTTGTTTTTGGGTAATTTTGCAGGTCTTTGCGTACCTCAGCCATTTATGCTGAAGATTTGCGGTGTTTTCAACCATCAAAAATGAAGGAATTTGAAGTGGATTCTAAAGGAAAGTGGGATAAAGGGAAAAAGGAGTATTTATAAAGTGAGCAATGCAAAGGAAGCAGAGCAATCCTGTGAATTTTGCAATGATTATGGAAATTTTATCGGGATTGCGAAAATTTCGTTAATCATAGCTTAAAATTTTCGCAATCCTAGCGAACAGGGCTCGTTAGGAAGGCTAGTTCCCGCTAGCTAGCGAAATTTATCGTGCCTAGCGACTCAACTAATTTCACTATCTCACATAATTTTCGCTTGCCAGCGAAATTTCGCTAGCTAGCGACCATCGCTGATAGCGAAATTTCACTTTCGCTATCTCTCGTAGAATTCCTCACAGCTGTGAGAAATTTCGCTGGGACTAGCCGAAATTTTCACTATGCTAGCGAACCCCCCGCATACGAAATTGTCGCCTCTTGTGATTTTTTGTATATTTGATCCTAAACGACCACGCTTTTGATGTATTACCATTTTAGCCCTTATGTGTAACTTCATATTTTAGGTATTTTGGTAGTTTCACACTCGGGGTTGTACTATATAAAACCCCCACAAACTTCAGAAATTTCTACAACTTTTCATTTTATGTAAATTTTTCCCCAGTTTTCTATTTTAGGGTTTCATTTACTCTCTTCTTCTTTCTTTCATTTTCTAGGGTCGCCAAACACACCCTTTAAGGATGACAACTCAAGGGATGCTTCGCTGTTTCATGCCTTTGGAAGAGGAGGGTGGCTAGCTTGGTTTTCAGGGTTGCCGCAGTTGTCCTCATGCTATAAAATGATACAGTAATCGCATTTATGGTTCCATACCCCAAACTAGGTTTAATGCCATTTAATGTTGTTCCTTCAGTCAATACTTGCCATGCTTTAGTGGTTCAAAGGTATTTTAATGCTAAATGCACTCGATATCTTTAGATGCCATTTAAGAGCCACTAAAATGAGGTTAAATGCTGGTGGTTTTAAACCGAATCGGGACTTTGAATGCTTAGTACTTGGTTTGGACTCAAATAGGAGTGGTTCTAGGTTAGGCTTTATGGTTAAACAAAGATCCGCTTTGGCTCGACTATAGGTCATTTGCCCTAATGCGAGGAAATAACCCGAGGACACTTTATTAGCCCCATGTTATCAAGCTAGTGACCCAAGCCTTCAAGAATATTTCACATTTCACTTTAAAACCATTACGCTTATTCAAAGTGGAACATACAACCCCACTGCTTTTAACAAAATCCGAAATCCAAACAGCCTCACCTTTCCAAACACCGATGCAAATCATTCATGTGGATGAAAACTCCATCCCCGTGTTCGACCCTAGACGCTTATGCCGGGCAGAGCTTGACTACTGCAGTAGGAGGAACTAAGGATACAAATATTGTTGATTCCGAATCACCCTACCGTGGCACGAATCAAACAGGTTCTTCTCAATTTAGCTTCTTTCATTGGTCGTGACTTAAAAAGTGTCGCTATGAATGGTTGCCTTTCTGTTTCGCGACCTCATTTTCTTATGTCGCGACACCCTTTCTGTTGTTAGCCATTTTGATCCTTGGTCTTAGCTTCTCTTTTAGGTTACAACTCAAAATTGCTGGTGTGCTTGTTTTCTTGTCCCGACGTGGGCATTAGGTCGCGACCTCAAAAGTATGTCGCGACCATTCTTCCTTCCTTTCCAGTCGCAACCTTATTTTTGACTTACAATAGTTTCCCATCACTTCATCTTCTTTTATTGGTCGCAACCTAGAAAGTGTGTCGTGACTGAGTAGTGGCCCTTCTGACTTTGTTTTTGTCACAGTGCCTCAAACTTAGTCGCAACATGGTTTAATTGTTCAGCTCATTTTTATGTCACGACATAAATTCCTGGACGCGACCTCAATTGGTGTCCTCAGCTTACATTTTTGTTGCAACATCAATTTTCTGTTGTTACTAACAATGTCTTCTTTTTGTGACACGAACTCAAAACATTGTCACGACATGATGGTGGCTCTTCTTACCTATGCTTTTGTCCCAATTGGTTAAATGTAGTCGCGACATAAATTCCTGGTCGCGACCTTGATTGGAGTCTCCAACTTATATTTTTGTCGCAACCTTAAATTGCCTGGTAGATTTCTTGTAAGCTTAGTCATCAACCATTCATAGTCGCGACCTCAAATGGTGTCGCGACATGAAATCCTTCCTTTAAGCACTTTTTCTTTCTCATCAACTTCTCTTTTGTCGCGACAACTTTTCATTCAAGATATGACTTCTCTCGGTCTCGACTCATTCTCTGCCGCGAACCTCACCTTGGCCATTGAACCGCTTTCACTTCGATCCTTGCCGAATTTTCATTTATGCTATAAATTTCGCAAAAATATACCACAAATGTGATATATTTCAGATAAAAACAAGCAATTACATTGTAAGAAAAATAAGAAAAATGGACTAAAAATTCAATGAGTTTTTGACTCATCACATATACACACTATCGCAAGCATATACAACAATCATTTTATTATTAAATGACTAAACAACGTACCTTCATCCTCAAATAAGAAAGGATAAGTGGCATGCATCGTGTCCTCATGTTCCCATGTTGCCTCCTTCACTCCTTAGTGCTGCCACAACACCTTCATTAGCCTCATGGTCTTGCGTTGCAAAACATGATCTCGGCTATCCATGATATGTATTGGTCCCTCCTGTTCCATCCACATCAAGAACAAGCTCGCCCCAATCCATAACATAAGTCGGATTTAGAGTGTACTTCCGGAGCATGGACACATGGAATACCGCATGAACACCCAATAAACCTAGCGGTAACGCCAACCGGTATGCAACTGTACCCACCCTCTCGAGTATTTCAAAGGGCCTAATATACCTCAGCGATATCTTTCCCTGCTTACCGAACTTGACAACTCCTCTCTTAGGCATCACCTTTAAGAAGATGTGATCACCCACCTCAAACTCTAGAGGTCGCTGCCGTTTGTCAGCGTAGCTCTTCTGTCGGTTATGAACCGTGAGAAGATGCTTCAGTGTCAAGTCCACCTTCTCACAGGTGTTCCTCACCAAATCCAAACCCATAAAGAGTTTCTCTCATACCTTCGTCCAACAGATCGGAGATTGACATGGCATTCCATAAAGTACTTCATGGGGTGCCTTCTGTACACTTGCCTAGTAACTATTGTTATAGACGAATTCCACTAAGGGTAAATGCTCTTCTCAACTACCCTTAAGATCCAGGACGCATGTTCGCAGCATGTCCTCTAACGTTTGGATGGTCCTCTCTGACCGACCGTCCATCCGGGACGAAAACGATGCTCACTCATCAATCGTGGTCCTGGGCATCGCTATGCCTCTCCCAAAAACGAGTCAGAACTCAGATCACGATCCGATACTATAGAGATCGACACTCCATGTAACCGTACAATCTCGTATGTATAACCCCGTGAGAATTCCTCCGCAGTGAAGGTTATTTGCAGCTGTGTGTGCCAACTGTAGGAGCCGGTCCATGACCACCCACACCGCGTCATGCCCTCGCGAGGTCTGTGGAAAGTGAGTCACAAAATCCATCATGACGTGCTCCCACTTCCACTCTACCACCTCCAATGGATGGAGTAACCCCGTCGACCTCTGGTGTTAAACTTTTACCTATTGACACGTGAGACACCGACAAAGAAATCCCCAACTTACTACTTCATTCCACTCTATTAATACTGGTGACGAAGATCGTGATACATCTTCTTGCCACCTGGATGTACAGAAAAACGAGAGCAATGGAACTCTCTAAGGATCTCCTCTCTCAAATTTGCCAATCGGGGAACCACAATCCTGCCCCTATACCAAAGACACCATCTGTGTGAATGGCCTAACCTTCATCACCTGTACCCAACCGTACTTGGTCTCTGATAGACGCTATCTCTGTGTCCTACCCTTGGGACTCAATCACTCTGCTCAGTATTGAAGACATAGCCACGAAACTCCCCAAAACACCTTGAGCCTGATCCTTGTGGTGCAGCTTGAGCTATCCCACAACCTCGAGCATCTGCCACTCCCGAGAAGCTATACTAGCCAATACTCCCCGTGACTTCCCGTTGAGCGCATCGGCCACCCCATTTTCTTTATTAGGATGGTAATGCAAAGTGAAGTCATAGTCCTCTAAATACTCCATTCACTTGCGCTGCCTCATATTGAGGTCCCATTGGGTGAAGATGTATTTCAAACTTTCATGGTCTGAAAAAACCTCGAATTGCTTACCTTATATGTAGTGGCTCCATATCTTCAAGGCAAAGACAATGGCCACCAACTCGATATCACACGTAGGGTAATTTTGCTCGTGATTCTTTAACTTCCGAAAACCATAAGCCACAACCTTTCTGGACTGTATCAAAACACATTCCAGTCCATCATTTGAGGCATCACAATACAATATGTACCTTTGTCTTCTTTTTGGGACTATCGAATAGAGCCGGCAAGCTTCCTTTCACCTCTTGAAACCTCACATAAGTCATTCCACTCCAACCACCTCTTCCGGTCAATTTTGTCATAAAGAATGGTCGTGGAGAAGTCCTCAATGAACCTCTCTTGTAATATCCTGGTCAATCCCAAGAAATCAAGTGATCTTGAAGATCGACTCGTCTCTCCCAACTCATAACCCGCTCAACCTTCTCCTGCCCACAGACACCCGGATTTGATACCACATGACCTAAGACTCTCACCTCAGTAAGCCAAAATTCACATTTGCTGAATTTGGCATACAACTGATGGTCTCTCAACGCCTGGAGAACAACCCTCAAATGATCCTCATGCTCCTCCTCAGACTTGGAGTAGATCAGGATGTCTTCATTGAAGACCACAACAAACTGATCTAAATAGGGTTGGAATACCCTATGCATGAGATCCATGAATGCCGCTGGAGCATTCGACAACCTGAATGGCATCATTGTGAACTGAAATGCCTATATTGCGTTCTAAACGTCGTCCTAAGGATGTCTGCCTCCATAAATCTCAACTGATGATAACCGATGCAAAGATCTATCTTCAAGTACACCTGCACCCCTCTCAGTTAATCAAACAAATCATCTATCCTCGGTAAAGGGTACTTATTCTTGATAGTAGCCTTATTCAACTGTCGATAGTCAATGTAAAGCCAAAGGGTCTTATCCTTCTTCTCGGCAAACAGAATTGGAGCGCCCCAAGGTGAAGTGCTCAGTCTAATAAAACCCATGTCCAACAATTCTTGCAATTAGACTTTGAGTTCCTACAACTCAGCAGGTGCCATTCTATGCAGAGTCATAAAAATAGGTGATGTACCAGAGTGTAACTTGATAACGAAGTCTACATCCTGTGTAGAGGTAATCCCGACAGTTCCTTTGGAAAAACATCCTCATACTCACAAACCACCCGAGGTAGACCCAACTCCTGTCTCGCCTTGTCCTCTAAGGGTAAGGCTTGCCAGCCAACCTTGCAACTGTCCATGCCATCTAGAATCGTACATGGTCTAGGGTAAAGCATCATGATTATCCCCCTGAAATATAAAGCGATTACCACCTAGTGTGTAGGCGGTAACCCTTTTACGATCACAATCAATGACGACCCGATGAGCCGTTAGCCAGTCCATCTCAAGGATGACATCAATCTTCGATATGTCCATGAACCTAAGGTCCATGGTGAGTAGAATCCCTGAGATCTCTAACTCACAGCCCCGATATATCTAATCAATTCTCAACCCAGTTCCTAGGGGAGAATTTACACCTAACGGCTCTTCTAAGGTTTCAACCTTTAAGCCCAATTCTTTCACACATGATGCAACAACAAAGGAATGAGATGCACCAGAATCAAATAATACTCTTGCCCATAGGCGCGAGAGTAGAAACATACCTTTAATAACCAACTGATCTACAATCTTAGTCTATAGTGTAATGGCATAAAAATGCCCCTAGGTCCCTGAAGTCCCAACTTGTGAGCCTTGGCCTTGACCTCGACCTCGACCTCGACCCCTACTCCCGTCTATCCGGGCCCGGACCGCAGAATAAGGCCTTGTAGCCAACGCCTTGCGACCACACCATTCCTCACTTGGCCCATGGTGTGGTAAGGAGGACAACCGCTAGTATCGGTCCCATCGATGACTGGACTTTTTGTGTCCCATAACTCTAGGATTCTTGCCTCTTAGGACAATCCCGCTTTAGGTGTTCAGGCTGATGGCAATGGTAACATGACCCCTGCCTTAGCTGGCATTGAGCCTTAAAATATCTACCACCTAGAGATGATCGACCCTAGCCTTGGCCTTAATAGTCACGACCCTGTCCTTGATAGCCACGACCCACTCCTTGAAACCCTTGTGGAGTAGAAGTCTTCTACTTCTTCTACGAGCCAGAAGAAAAAGGTTGACTCTCCTTCATCTTATCTTTCACAGCACCTGTATCCCGGATGTTCCATGCATCATCCGCCTCCCTCTCAATGGCCATAGCAGTCTTGAACATCGAGTCCAGGTCTTGTAGGAGAAGTCCCACAATTTTACCCCGGATAGACAATTTCATACCATTCTCAAATTTTCTCACCTTGGCCATATCTGTTGCCACATAATCATAAACAAAATGGGCTAACTCTATGAACTTAGCCATGTACTCAAGCACTATCATTGTTCCTTGTCTCAATTCTAGGAACTCTTGAGCTTTTGCATGTCGAGTAGATGCCGGGAAATACTTTTACATGAAGAGCCCACATAACTCTTCCCATGTCATTGCCTCTAAGTCTCTTGAGGCTTTGATCTAATCCCACCATACTTGGGATTCACCCTCTAACTAGAACGTAGCTAGCTTCATCTTAATGGCATTAAAGGTGATCTCCATAGCCTCCAAGATCTTATCAACCTACCAGAACCAATGATCAGCTATCATCGTCCCTCTTCCCGAAGGTCGGGAGGATGCGGCTTAAATCTCTGTGAGGTTACTCGACCTCCCCGCCTCGCGCCAGACAGCCTCGTAATCAGAGCACCCGGCCATACCACACAGATTCCATGAAAGCTTGTTGGTCAAAGGCTGATGGTATTTGATTATCACCCTACCCACCGCCTAGGCGTCCTTTTCCTCTACCATCCATCTACATGAGTCGAATAGCAATAGTCTTACATAACATCCAAGATAGATCATGTTTCTCTATCTAAATAGCAGTGCCTAGGCCAGCTACTAATAGACATAAACAAGCTGAACTATCCCGTTCAATCTTTTTCCATATACATCACACCATGTTTATTAATCACACAATCACATAGTACATAGTCATGTATCATAGTAAAGCACAAAACATGAAATGCACCATGAATGCAATGGTCTAAACCCATTCTCATTAAGTCCTAGGTAATCTTATAACTAGACTCTGATACCAAGATGTGACACCTTAAAACCCGAGGGTCTGTTGACCAACCGTCAACCCGTGGAAATAACCGTTGATATCGTATATCTTGGCACCCACGTTGTCTAATCCCATTAATTGGGATCCATTCATTGAGTCCTAGGTAATTACATACCTACACCTTGACACCAAGCTATGAAGCGAGGGTCAAAATTTCTTGTGGATATCGTGTGTCTCGATACCACACTGTCCAATCCCATTTACTGGGATCCATTTAGTCACATTCAATAAAATTTTTATGTTATTTTCAAAACATATTACTGTGAGTTTAATTACAAACTCTATTACATACATAGGCATATGCCAAAAATAATTATTTCCAACGTTTTACAAAAAGAACTATACTAGCCATAGGTTGGCTTTCTTCAACCTCTCAGCCTCGAATGAGAGTCGTCCACCGGTGTATACCCTGCACCCGAAATGTTTTCCCATAAAGGGTGAGCCACGCCCAGTAGAGAGACTCCTACAGAGGCTATTACCCCCCTAAATGCACATGCAATGTTCACTTGGACACAGTCAGATGTATATATCAACATTCCAATAGAATGATGCAATTCTAATGGAATACTACATGTCATTCCATGAAATGAGATGAGATTCACTAAATGCATGAAAAATCCGAGTCATCATAGACTCCCATTACACAATGCGTAGCCAATGTGTGATAACATCCATCATCGATGAATTTCATGCAATGATCACTTTGAAACAAAATCAAGTTTTTAGAAATCAAAACTTATTGGATGTTTTACTTCCACGAATCATTTTATTAACAAAACATGTGTCTTTTTGGGTAGAATTTTTGGGGTCTCATCACAGGCTTTGCACACCTTCTTACACTCTCATGGGCTTTCACCACTGGAAATATGTATAACCAATATACCGAGTCTTTCACCCGAGGGGGTATCTACCCCTGCTTGCTACTACCCGACACAAGTTTTCATGCTCCACGAACAGTGGAACTCCGCTGAACTTTGTTCAACAGTACTTAGTCCACTCATCAACCACCAAGGATGGTATTTGATGGCACCATGCACTTACACTTATGAATGTGGTGTCTCAACGCGTATGCAATGCATTAAGCCACTACATATCAATTCCATGTCTCATATGTAATGAATGACATATGGACAATAAATCATATATCATGGACACTTATATCAAAAACATATAATTTCCAACATTTCATCTCAATGTCAATATAATAGAATTCATATATCAACATTCAATCAATAACCATCATCAAGTAAGTCAATTAAAAGCAAGCAAAGACAACTTGGTTCTCAAGACCAATTATGGCATAAGAGATGCCCACATAGCAGTCTCCACATACATCCATCACAAGCCACACAAACATGCCATAACCCGGGCATAGAACAGTCCCAGATCTAGCCTTAAGACTGTCCAAATCCAGGCTAAAACCAGGCCGCAAACATGCATACTCAGGCCACACTTCCAACCCCACATGGCCACGGGACAGTCTTGAGCCTTAGTCTTGAATTTCAGTCCTAATTCAAGGTTCAAACAGCCCACAAGATTGTCATAATAGGATATGAAATCACCATTGCAAGTAGTCCCAACCCACTTTAAAATGTTCGAATTGAACTACAACTGATCGCCAACACCCTGGCTTAACCTCAATAAGTCCCGATTTTTCGCTTTAAATAACACTAAAATCGTCCTAAATCATTTTGAAATAAGATAAAATCGGGTGATCAAACTACCCCAAAATTCCGGGACACAACAAATAAACAGCCTAAGTTATTGCCATCTCGGGATATGGACCATAACTTGGGTTGTGGAGATCCAATTCGGGTGATTCAAAAGCCTAACATCAAGTTCACAGATGCAGATACAACTTCTATAAAGGACCCGAGTCCAAATTCCCTCTGTTTTCCAACCGTAAGCCGATGCTAAAATCCGGCCAATGAGTAGGATCAAAATAGGGTAGCATTTCCATATTTTAAAAACAACCCCTTAGGGTGGAAATAAACCAAAGTAGGAAGATTCCTTACCTCTTGGAGCATAGCCCTCGTCATGTAGACGTACTTTACTTCTTAGTCCGATGAGTTTCGATCGTCGGAACACCAGAGAACTATGCAAATCTTCCTTTCTCTCTCTTTCCTTTCTCTCTTTCTTTTCTCCCTTTCCTTTCTCTTTTTCTTTTCTTCTTGGCTGGATTTCTTCCTCGAATTGATTTCTTCCCCTACTCTCTTATCTCTTACTTTGCATACATTTGACACATGGCTTACCATGTGTCACTCACATGGCTTGCCATGTGTTACTCATGACACATGCACCATGCCATGTGTGTCACATGGCATGTGTCATCATGCCATGTGTCACCCGACACCCGTTCGCCTCGAAAAATGTGAAATTTCAACTATCTCGGAATTCAATGAAATTCGCTTAGGTAACTAGAATTCATGGGACGAACCCAATGGTGAGGTTCATTTTATCATCCGAGATATAGAAAAATTCCAATTTTTCAACCTTTATAGTATTGACAAATAATTGTTTTGCCATTTTTCAGAAAAATTAAAATTTTCTCGAGTTTTACAGGACATCGGTAAATGAAGATCCCACAACAAAAGCTTTTGGGCAGAAGTCTTCTAATCCAATAAAAAATAGTCCCAACGTTTAGGGTTCGAACCCTAAGGTCAACACTATTTGAACACTACCAGAGACTATGGTGTTTGGAACTTAATCTAAGGCAACCAAAGAAGATTAGCCAGTACCTTTCTAGTTCGTCAGACAAGACACAACCATAGAGGTTCTAAGATCTTAATCAAAACATCCCTGATAGTTGACCGATGAGTCTTCGGACCCCGATTGATCCGAATTAGAGAAAAAGGATTCCGCATCATCCTTTGAGTCACTATCGTCGTTGTTGCCATCCACAAGAAAGTCGACCAGACTCTCGGCTCAATCGAAGAAGGTTGGACTGGTGAAACTTGCAGTTAAGAAGTAGTGTGTTCGAACATCTTCACTCGTAAGTGAATCTCTGTCCTTATTTTTCAAATCCTCTTCTCATGCAAAGTTGTGGGCCTTTGTCTCAAAGAGGACCCTTATAGGTGAACGAACCTTGCATTCTAAGGACTTCGAGTGCTTTAGGGATTGTGGAATCATTGGGGGAAACGAGCCTACTGAGTTTTGTGTCCAAGCTACCCTCTTTCGTGACTCAGATTGTCCTAGGTTTTTGTGTGAACTTATCTAAGGACATGGGGGACCTTGCCAGTCGAAACTTCCAAAGGACGGTAGTGCGGGGACACATGTTCAATTTCTCCCCTAGCATCATCAACCATTACTAGGAATGTGATGATCCCTTAGAAGAGAGAAAGTGGAGATACCCGAGACCGATCCAATGGTCTCCATCATCCCCGACGACACGTAAAAACTCGGCAGACGAGATACAACCTTTGCTCCTCTTATCTCTCCACCAGATATTCCATTATGCTCAAAATTTTCATGTGCAACTGGCTACCAATCACCCATGGCACGCTGGATCTTGTGACACCTACCAACATCTTGGGGCCTCTAGCCAATGAATTGAGAATTAGCCACAAGTTATACAAAGGGCATTATCTCTCCGAGATGTCCTTTTTGGGAATAAGCTAGCTGGAAAATTCAAAGGGAAAGTCCTAGAGACCACCCCAGAGTATAGACCAATGACTACCTCTATGATTCAACCTTTGACATCGAAAATGAAGAAGTCGATCATTGATTTGGATAGGAAAGAACAGTCATACAAAATTCTATTGGGTCATATTTATGAACAACAATAGTTGGAAGAATTGAAGATCCAGGGTTTCCAATTATGACAAAGGATTTGACAACAACTTTGGAGGAGCTAAAGAAAACTAGGACTCAGGACTCCATATTCTCTATGTCAGAAGTAGATGATGTGTGATGCCAGTGACTATGCAGTGGGGGTAGTTTTGGGTCAAAAGTGAAGCAAAATCTTCCATGCCATGTAGTATGAAAGTAGGACTCTTAATGAAGCTTAATTAAACTATGCAACAACAAAGAAAGAGCTACTTGCCATAGTGTTTGCCTTTGATAAGTTTCGACCTTACTTGATCAAAAATAAGGTTATTGTCTATATGGACCATTCAACCATCAAATTTAGTAACAGATCACCTTTCTAGGTTGGAATTACCAGAAAGTGAAGTGAAACAACAAGTCCAAATTAATGACACTTTTTCGGATAAGCAAATATTAGCCGTATCCTTCTTCGATGTTGCTCCATGGTTTTCCAACATAGTCAACTATCTTGTTGCAAAAGTAATTCCATCGGAGCTATCATCTCAACAAAGGAATAAATTTTTCTCCGAGGTGAAGCATTACTATTGGGAGGATCTAATATTGTACAAACATTATGCTGACTAAATAGTAAGAAAGTGTGTGCCAAATGAGGAAATGGAAAACATCTTGACTTATTGTCACTCCCTTGAATGTGTGGGGCACTTTGCAAGTATAAGAACAACGACAAAGGTTCTCTAAATTGGATTCTATTGACCTACTCTATTCAAAGATGCTCATTCATATGTGTTAGCTTGTGACCGATGTCAAAGACTTAGTAACATCACGAGGAGGAAGGAAATGTCATTGAAAACAATTTTAGAAGTGGAGTTGTTTGATGTTCGGGGGATCAACTTCATGGGACCATTTCCGTCATCTTACAACAACAAATATATCTTATTAGAGGTAGACTATTTGTCTAAATGGGTTAAGGCGATTTCAACTCCAACAAAAGATGCCAAAGTGGTACTTAAATTCCTCTAAAAAAATATCCTTGCATGATTTAGGACTCCAAGAGCCATTATAAGTGATGAGGGTACTCACTTTTTCAATAAGTTGTTTGATGCCATTTTGTCAAAATTTGGAATCAAGCACAAGACAACACTAGCTTATCACCCCTAAACCAACGGGCAAGCTAAGATTTCCAATTGTGAAGTGAAGAAGATTCTAGAGAAAACCGTGACCTCTTTTCGAAAGGATTAGTTAAGGAAAATTGACTATGCTCTTTGGGCTTAACGGATGGCTTATAAGACACCAATAGGGACCTCCCCCTATAAGTTGGTCCATGGAAAGGTTTTCCATCTTCTGATAGAGTTGGAGCATAGAGCATATTGGACCATGAGGAAACTTAACATGGATTTGCAAGGTGTAGGGGAGAAAAGACTATTGCAATTGAATGAGTTAGAGGAATTCCAAAATGATGCATATGATAATGCTAAAATCTACAAAGAAAATACTAAGGCATAGCATGATAAGCACATTATCAAGAAAGAATTTGAACCCGAACAACAAGTTCTCCTCTTCAATTCAAGGCTTTGGTTATTTCCCAGAAAACTCAAGTCAAGATGGTCTAGACCATTCACTATCACACAAGTATTTCCTTATGTGGGAGTTGAGGTTTGCCATCCGGAGAAAGGGACATTCAAAGTCAATGGCCAAAGGTTGAAGCCATACTTTGGAGGTGACTTCAATGCAAGAAAGGAATCCATAATTCTAGAGCCACCATGAAGGAAGTGATGGGTTATGTTCTTGTTGATATCTTTTGGTTTGTGTCGGTTGTCCATGGTTGAAAACCATCCATGTGTGGGGAAGTCGAGCTAACAACATTGAACAAAGCGCTACTTGGGAGGCAACCCAAGCTTCGTGATGTTTTCTTACTCCTTTTTCGTTCCTTAGTTAGTTTCAAGTTTGTTTCTTTTTGCTTTGTGCTTGTGTTGATCATATCTTGCCTATTTGATCTTGGTTTGTTTGTTTTTTATCTTAAATTTTAGGTTTTTGGAAATCCCAAAGTTGGAGTATTAACTGGAAAATTTGGGAAGTTGAAGAGAAAACAAAAGGAAGTTGAAATATATGGGAGTAGAAAATATGTTATGCAACAAGCGTGAAGCCACATTATGTATCTCTTGTTCCCATTTCATGTTGTGGCGTGAGATCTCACACTGCAGTGTGAAATGGCCTTGAGAGATACAAAATCCAAAGCCTCCACATGCTATAGCTTGACCATTTTCACGCTGTGGCATGAGAATGATCAGGCTGTAATGTGACATTTCACGTCGTGGCGTGAAAACAACATATCTTGATGCAGTGAGTGGACTCTCCACATTGCAACGTGGAAGATCCCATGCCGCAGCGTGAGACTTTTCATGTTGTGGCATAAGGAACTCCACGCTGTGGCGTGGGACCTTATGCAACCCAAAAGTGTTCACTTTAGAAGCCTTCTAAGCCATCAAAGCTCATTTTTCCCCATCTTCAAAGAGTCAACTTCCCCAAACACCATTTGAATACATCTCCACCTTCTTCTCTATTTCTTCTTCACCTTCAATTCCATTTCCTCTCCACACAAAAGAAACCACACCACCTTCTCACCATCCCAACCCTCCCCCCATTACCAAACCCACCTTCCCCCAACCCAAACCAACAATCCAAGAAGAAAAAGTAAAGGCCTTCAATTTTTTATTTTTCTTGATTCAAATTGGTGCTTCATGTTCTTATGGTGAGCTTAGGCTCATTTGTGTGTAATTTGGAAGATTTCTCACAACTTGGTAGCCCTTACAAACAAAGGATTCTCAAGTTGCACACCAAGTGTTTGAAAATTTGCTACCATGAGTCTCTAATTCTGAAATTGCTTCTAACCGATCTAGTTCTTCCAACCAAATATTATCCAAGCACTACAAGCTCCTAATTAAGGCGTGTTCTAGCCATTTGAAGAAAAAGATTGTTCTTTTGTGTGTTCATTGACAAGCTTGCCCATATGGTGCCAAAGAAGAGAGTAAGAAAGGATAGTGTTACATATTCTTCAGTAGCATTTGATCCCTCCAAGTTTGTCGGTACATAAGCTGAGGAGAAGTACACAAAACTAGTGTCTCTCAACTTTAATAGAGAAAGAGGGTTTGCTAAACCCAATGGGATTTTAAGAAGAGAAATTTCAATGAAGGGATGGACTGGACTATGTAAGCATCCTACACCCTCCAATTGTTCATGAGTTTTAGGTAAATTTATGTGGAGAGAGAGATGGGACAATCTTTGTCCAGGGAAAATGGGTTCTGCTTGGCAAGAAAGAGATTAATGAGTATTATCAATTGAAAGAGGAGAACTATGAAGAGTTCCAGGAATTAGCACAGCGCCCTAACTATGAAACCATTCTCAAGTGTCTTATAGAGGGCAGGTGTCATGGAAGTGCAACAAGAATGGACAAATCCTTTTCTTTCAAGCCAAAGGACTATCCTACATGGGAAAACAATGGAACCATTTCATAATAGCTAAAATCATACTTAGTGGAAACATTTCCAAGATAAACAAAGAAAGGGCTATATATCTCTATGCTATTATGGAAGACATAAAATTTGATGTAGGTGAAGCTATAGAGGCATCCATTTGGATGAGCAGTGTAGGAAAACACAACCTTGGGCACCCATCATTAATATTTGAATTTTGTAAGAAAGTAGGAGTCCCATTCATAGTGTTGGAGAAAAGAGTAGTTCCACCAACTGAAATTACAATCAAGTCCAACCAACCACATAGAGAACAACCAGTTCAAAGAGACCGTCCAACCAGAGAAGGGTCAGTTCAGCTTGAGTAATAGGAATATAAAGATGACGAGAAAGAGGAAGATGAAGAAGATGAGCTCGCTATGGCTCAAGGATCATCACATCTGTCAGCACCACATGTCCCTTTGTGGAACAGATAATGTCACGCCCCTCGATCCCCTCGCCTAGGCGAAGAAGCGGGCGCTAATCCGAATCGACTCTTACTCCGCTTCTGCATATCAGGTGCCTTAAGTCTATAACTAAATCAAAATATCTTATCCAAAGATACAAAATAAAACTACCACCATAGTGGTGTTTACAGTGTTAATACATACAGTCCCGAGTCCCATTTACATATACATATACAAAAAACTGTACATTTACATTTACATATTCAGAGCATGGAACCTACATGTGGTGAACCCCTACTAGTGTGGTTTGCCTAAAGAAGATAAGATCATGACGCCTCCTTTGTACCTACATGGATTAAAACCCGCGCTGCTTTACGCTTAGTGGGAAATGATACACTATATATGTACATGCATTGATGTACTTCAGACAATAAATATATAACAATAAATATGTATTCATTAGCGGAGCACGTGATTTTCATGAATTCATACAACAAACTTATACACCTACTTGTACTTATAGAAAACTCATACTTATTCAGATCTCTCATAGGACACATACTTGTATTTATCATAGACTTATACTTATTTAGATCTCCCTGTAGGGAGTTAAGGTGAGTTTATACTTGCATGTATAAATTCAGAGGGTACTGGCGTAATCCTTATACTTATACGAGGTACTGTGAGGTACATTCTAACAGAACGAGTGTACATTACTTTCTTATTCGCTTATTTAACCCTATCATATAACCTGCGGATTATCAGACCTGTGTTAATAAGAAATGAGTAGACACAAAGACAATAAGCACCAAGGTACTCCAGATAAAGACAGGTGTCGTGAGCACAAAGCAGAGGCCGGGTTAATCGACGAACGTGCCTCGCCCACGCAATGCGGCTGTCGTGAGCACTCAGCGTGAGTGCCGGGCACCGATCGGCACTGGTTACCATACGCGCTCGCCTACGAATAGAAGTGCAAGAGTACCAGCGTGGAGGCCAAGCACTTCATCAAAACGCGCTCCGCCATGTAACATAAGTGTCGCGTCATTCAAGATCAGCCTTAGGCATTCCTGCCAATTATATGTGTTTAGCAACTTACTATCTTATAATAGGGAAGGCTACGGCTACCATTGAACTCGCCAGCAGTGCATGGTCTAATTTTTTCCTTTACTTACCTACAAACACATGTATGGTAAAGTCTTTAGAACAATCCAAACAAACGAAACAAAAACACAACATTTCCATGCCGTGGAATGCTGGCTTCACAAGCAAATGAACCCGAGGCCGGGGCCAACTTTCCTCTCAGCCTCGCTGCATGTGGGGATCCTTCAGGACCTTCGCGCCGCAGCGATCCCCGTGAATTGCCTTGCATTTTTCTTAGTCCATTTTTCCAAAAATCCAACCAAAAACAAAAGAAAACTCATATATTATCCAGAAAAACATCTCCCAAATATGCTCTAACCCAACCAAAACCAATCATAAAGATTAATTAGGTTTTTTCCAAACCCTTACTCAAATACTTATAAGTTAGGTTAACTTCTTAGCACCCAAACTCGAATCCATCATAACTATGAATCCATAATCATCTTATGCAACTACGCTTACTAACCCAAATTTCAACTACTCTAGTGGTTAGGATGAATCTAACTAAACCATAGAAATGGAACCATTAATATCCATACAACACTTCCATACAAGTTCCATACCAAAACATCATAGCTTCCATACTTTCCATACTCAAAGTCATAAATCCATACTAGAATCCATACCTTTTTGCTCTTCTTCTTTTCCTTCTTCCACTTCTTCTTCTTTCTCTTCTTCTCCCTCTCTCTCTACGTTTTTGGCTCCCCAAAATGAGACCTAACTTGGTCTTTATCCCAATTTGCTCAAATTTTCTTTTAATTACAATGAGGTCCTCCAATTGCATTCTATTTGCACCTCAAGTTATTCATATTCGACTTTGGCATATAATCTTATAATCTTATGACATTTATATCCCATTTTGACAAATTACAAATTTACCCTTGCTTTTTTCTGGGTTTTCGAAATTTTCACGTTTTGAATTTAAATTGCAAAAATTTTAAATTATAGAGAGTCCCCTTGTCTTTCAAGGTATCACTTCTTTTGGAACTTGTGCGCACACACACACTTTTGATCTATTATGTACACATAGGTTCCGGTCTCTTCCCTTTGAATTTAGCTTACCCTGAGAGACCTTAAATTCATCAGTGTTGGGACACCTAAATAAAGAGGGCCAATGAGCACCACGTAAAAAAAAAAAAAAAAGAGAGAGATAAAGTTAAAAAGAAAAAGAAAGAAAAGAATAGAGAATAAGTGAGCTGAACCAGCCGAAATCTCGGGCACAGTGTGAGGGGCCTTTCAAAGCCTAATGCCTTGAGCTAACTAGCTGAGAGTCATTGACTTCATTTCCCGTTACATGGGAAAAAAGGTGGTTCAGTCTTGCAAGTAGGTTCTTCGTTTTCCAAATGAGGTTCAGGTGAAGTTCGATGGAACTTAATGCCTGTCTTAGCCACGGTGAGTCACCAATGGATCCCCGTTACAAGGACATTCTTCCATGATTTCCATGGCATTGGATCCTACTACTTAGGGTTTTATGTTTTGGAAAAGGTGTGTTCCCACACTTTTTTGGTTAATCTCTTTCATGTTTAGGTGAGATGGGTTTAGTTGAAGAGTACCTTGAAACCTTTGTGTACATTTGAGATCTATGCATGCCATTTTCATTGAGTTTCTTTAGGAAGGATTCATTGAAAGCTTGGAGGCAAGAATTACCTTGATCACCATGCCTCGAGGTGCCTTGTTCTTTATAGATTGTAAAACTGTTGGATCCTAGGTATATGCGATGAGTGTAAAACTCATTAATGTTTTGAGTCCATTTTACATGATATTTTTGAGTATTTTATATCCAAATTAATGTAAAACTCATAAAATTTCCTCTAAACTTGGTTTTTTAGGATTTTTGATGGAAAGCAAGTGATTTAGTGAGAAAAGATGCAAAATATTTCCAAAAAGAGAGTTAACCGGATGTCTCACAGCGCGTCATTGGGAAGATGAATTTTTATGTATCCTCTGGAGCATCAAATGGTTAAACTCCACTCATGGTTGCATTCTACATTCAAAGAGCTTTCCAACGACACCTCACATGCCCAAATCCGAGTTAAAACGGCCAGTTATAACCTCTATGTTGGAGAAGAAAATTAGTTGTTGGAGCGTGGCGATGTCGCGACTCTGTGGCGCGTATCGCCGATGTCGCCATCGGCAGATGCTGATAAGCGACTCTAGAAGTGTAGAATGCTGATACCGCGACTCCAGGATGTTGATGTTGCGACTCCAATGCTGAAAAACCAGAAATGCCCAAAAATTGATATTTTGGACTGTTTTCAAGCCCATTTCACCATAGGACTATAAATACTCATTTTTTAGGTTTTTAGGGCAAGAACGGACTGTTTTCAAGCCCATTTCACCATAGGACTATAAATCTCATGGGGTTTCTCTCTCTAAAACCTTCCCATTTTTCCAGTTTTTCTTTTTTTCTTTTTTAAAGCTAGGGCTTATTTTTTAGAGTAGATTTTTTTAGCGCAACTTTTTTTTTTTTTTTCTTAGCTTAGAGCAGCTGGAGCTGGAGCAACAACTGGAGTTGGAGCTTTTCAGTTTTCAGCGTTTCTTTAGCTTTAGCTTAGTTTTGATTTTTAGTAGATCTTAGAGTAATTTTAGAGTAGATTTTTATTTGTATTGAAGAGATTTCGGTGCTGTACATCAGATATTTAGATTTCATTATTGTTCAGTCAAAGATTGAAACTCAAATCACGATTTGAATCTCACTCCTTATCTCTTGATTTCTTTCTTCATTTTTCTGACTTATTGTTTGGTTGGTGATGATTGGAATCCAGTAATGGAACAATAAACACCCTTTAGGGGTGGGGATTAATTGTTGAACATCAGATTTGCAGATTTTCAATTTATTTTTGCGGGCTCAAGATTGATTTTATATAATTGGTACTGTTCATGTAATGAGCTGTTCTGAATATCAATAGCTTATACCAAGAAAAGAGTTGTATCTTTGCTCTGATTTCCAGGAGGCCTTCTAACTGATACAGAGATGGAGATTCATGAGAGTAAAGAACAGTAACTTAGGGGTATGTGATGATTTCTCAACTCATCTAGTTTTAATTCATTTTTTTGGCATGTTTCTAGAAGTTTATGAGAAATTTTAATGCTGAATTATGGAATATTCACCAACTTTGTGTTTTGCAGGTTTTAAATGAAAAAAGAGACAATTCTAGCAAGAAAAGTAGAAAAATTGGCTAAGGCAGAAATCTCTGTCGCGACAGAGAAATTTTATGTCACAACAGGATCTCAATAGAACCAGCAGAAGCTATGTCGCAACAGGAAGCGCTATGTCACAACAAAGATCAAGTTGAACTCAAGCCAGAAGACAAAACTTTGTCGCGATATGTCACAACTTTGTCGTGACATAAAGAACTGAAGATGGTAGAAAAGCTTTGTTGTGACAAAAGACAACTATGTCATGACACAAACTTTAGAGTCAACAATGGAAGGCAAGACAACTTTGTCGCGACAGAGAAGTTTAATGTCGCAAAAAACACAACATAAGGTTGAAGTGAAGTATGTCGCAACAAAGAAATCTATTGTCGCGACAAAAGATGAGAAGAATTATAAGATGAATGTTGCGACGCAGAAAAGTATGTCGCTACATAATGAAGAATTGAAGGCAGAGATCTTTGTCGCAACAATGATCAAGTAGTGGCAATAGAGTTTTGTCTCTATAATCAAATTTATGTAACGACAATAAACGCTACAGAGTAAGAAATTTCTATCGCGACAAAAGAAAACTATGTCGTGGCAGAAAATGGAAGAGAAATGAAACTAGACAAGACAAGTTTGTCGAGACAAGGATTTCAATGTTGCAACAAACAGTCCATCTAGCGACAAAGATCAAAGAAGAAAATATGTCGCTACATCTTTAGAGTCTGTTGAGACGCAGAGTTCAGTCTCAGCAGTGCAAGACAACAAGACTATGTCGCGACAAAGAAAAAGTCTGTTGCAACAACAGACCCATGCAGCAGTAAGAAACTATGTCACAACAAAAGAAATTATTGTAGCGATAGAGATTGAGAAGAACCACAAAAATATGTCGTAACATAGCAAAGAATGTTGCAACAAAGTTGAAGAGTTGGAGGTAGAGAATTCTGTCGCGACAACAGGTGAAGAGAAGAGAACAAAAGACTGTCGCGATAGTGTATTTTATGTTGCGACATTTCAAACTTATGTCGCAACATAAAGCAAGGCTAAAAGACAAGAAGTTTTGTCGCGAAAAAGAAATTTATGTCCCAACAGAATTCATAAGTAGTAGAAAATGACAAGTTGTGTTGCAACAATGTTTTTTATGTCGCGACACAAGATACTCATGTCGCGACACAAGATACTCATGTCACGACAAAGACTAGATAACCTTAGCAGAACTATGTCGCGAAATTTCCAAATTATGTCGCAACAAAATTCAAGAACAAAGCATGAAAATATGTTGTGACAGAAACTATAAGCCACGATAAGAGTTGGTGGACAAAGATGAGAGCTATGTCATGACAAAAATTTCTATGTCACGACAAAGTAGTTAATTGGGCCATAATTTTTGGGGATCCACAATTTCAGCCTAGAAGTGCGGCTTATCAATTAAAAATCTATAAATAGACGCATCTAAGGCACTGTGCGCGGCTTCCGTTAAACTAGGAACTTCTGGGTAGCTGGAGATTCCTTTGTATATTATGTTTTTTTCTTTTTCTTTAGTTTTTTTTTCACAATTGAGTTTCTTTAGCTTAGCAGCTTTAGCTAGACTGAATTGAATGAAGGATTCAGGTGAAGTTTAAAAGGATGTCATAGTTTGAAATCTTGAATTTATTTAATCGTAATGATCTTGAAGTTACCTGTCGTAATATTAGTAGCGTGTACCCGTAAAGGACCCAGATCTTGCTCGATTTCTGTGGAAGCCCTCTCGAGTGACAATGCAGGACTGAGATTCCCGGTGAGCATGGAGCGCTACTTGGGGTATGTTAGACTAATATTATGGAATCAATGAACTCTTAAAGATTACTTTGATAGATCACTAACTTAATCATGGTGTGAGGATAGTTGGATGATGTGTCAATTTAATCGATGAGAGGTTTCTCCTCAATCTGATGAAAGGATCTTGATCCCGTGTTAGCATAGATCTAATCAAGGAGATAGAGAATTTTATCAGATTCGATGGATGAGTTACTAATTAGATTGGAGAAGGCTTGTAATATCGTGTCTATAGGGGTAAGCATTCTTCAATCCTAAGATTTAGGTGTGAAGTATTGAAAAGAAAAAATTCCCAGATCTTAGAAAGAGGTTTTTATTCTACAAGTTACTGAATAGACTCATGTATTCGAAAGGAACATGGATCTCTAATTAGTGAAATGTATGGTTTTTGGAGAAATTCAAACTATAGTACCTTGCATCTTTGACAAGTTCAGATTTCAAACTAATGGCTGAGATATGTTATAAAATGATGCAGAAATTTATAATTGTACACTGATCTATCTCCTAGTGTTAAGTTACCTAGTGAACTTTCCCATCCAATTATTTCAAAATTCTTTATACATAGTTATAGAGTTTAATTTAGTTTTTATTCTTCCTTATTTTAAAACTACACCAATTTTTACTTTGGAGTTCAAATAGCAAGGATCTTGAGTAGATGGGGTAATTGATGTTTAAATTTCTTAGCAATCCTCGTGGGAACGATAATTGGACTTAAATCCACTTTTATTACTTGTATGATATGTGTCCCAAAATATTTGAGCCAAACACATTTTTCAAATACTTCTACCAGTCAACAACAGGATTTGGTATTCTTTAGTAAGTCAACAAGTTTTTGGCACAGTAAACGGGGATTGATCTAGTTCTTGGTGATAGTGTTGAGAATTTGGTTGAACACATACAATTTGGTCATAACAAGTTTTTGGCGCCGTTCTCGGGGATTGAAAAAGATGAATCTAAATATCAATATTCTAACTAAAGAGAGAATTGATAATTTGGACATTTTTCTTTATTTTATCATAAATTTCAGAAAAAAAAAAGTTTTTAACTACAGTAGCTGAGTAAGCTACTGAAATTTTTTTTATGAGCTTAAATGGATATAATTGTTTTCCATAGGTTTAATTTAGTCTCAATGTGTTTCTATTTTAGGAAGATTTTACATGCATAGAAAACCAGAAGCAGAATTGTTGCCTTTGGATACAGAACTAGAAAAAACACTGAGAAATATGAGAAAGGTTAAAAGTGCTTAATCAACAACTATGGCAGATCAAAGAGAAAGAATGGAACCTATTCCAGAAGAAGTAGAAACTGAAAGACCTTAGAGGCAAATGACTATGGAGGACTTTTGGAGGCTAGTTATTTAAGATGAATACTCTGTTGTGAGACAGCTTGCTATAGAAGTCAACAATTTTGAACTGAAGCCAGCTTTAATCACAATGGTGCAACAACACCAATTCATTGGGCATCCAAGTGAAGACCCCAACGAGCATATGGGAAGATTTATGAGGATGGCTAATATAGTCAAATTGAATGGGGTTTGACCTGAAGTGATCAAGTTACAACTATTTCCATTTTCACTGAGAGATGTGGCAACAACTTGGTTTGAGTCACGCCCTCAAGTTAGATCAAGAACAATCGGGAAGAGCTGTGGAGCCTCACATGAGCGCATTCTCCTCCCGCCTCACTCTCCCTGTGCGGAGGGAAATCATAGTGTTCAACCAAGGAGAGTATGAAAGTCTCTATAATGCATGGGAAAGATAAAAAAGATTGCTGAAAAGGTACCCAATGCATGGAATAGATCTAACCACTCAGATGGATATTTTTTTTATCATTCTATGAATTATACCCCCAAAGGTATAATTGATGCAGTCTATGTGGAGCTTTCAAAAGAAAAAGTACTGAAGAGGCAAAGTAGTTGATAGAAGACCTTGCCAAATGCAATTATAGAGCTTCATCTAAAACTTTAGGGAGCAGCAGCAGACTGAAGGGAAGTGGTGTTATAGAGTAGAATTAGATGACTTCCATAGAAGAAAAACTAGATGCATTGATGAACAAGATGGGAAACCATGAGAGAAGAATGCACTCAGGAAATGAAGTGGGAGCAGTTGATGAAAATGAGAAGAGGAATAGTGCTGAAAAGGGACTAGCTTATGAGGGTCCCTACTAACTTGAGGAGGCACAGTATCTCAATGCTAATAGAAGTTACAACTTTAAGCCTAACCTCAACTTGCCAACTCATTACACACCAACACTGAGGAACCATGAGAATTTCTCATATGGGGGAGAAGCACAACAAAGTCAAAGACTTGGGCAGAATTTTTAACAACATTATGCTTCACCTGGGTTCCAACAACAACAACAACAATAACAACAAGGAAGTCAGAGAGCAAAAAATCAGGGACAAAGGAGATCTCATTCCTTTGAAGCTCCTTTGAAGAACAGATGCTGACTTTTATGGGAGAAAATAAGAGGCTGCTGAACATTCATGAGCAGAAATTTGATGATCTAGCATCATTTCAAGCAAACACAACTGTGTTTCAGGCCAATACGAAGGCCTCTTTTTCAAGAATCTGTGAGACATAAGTAGGCAACCGCTCCGTCGTGCGTAATCACTCCAAGGATGCCTCTCCTAAGTATATAAAAGAAGAATCCAAAGGATTGTATGGTGGTAACTCTAAGAAGTGGAAGAGAGATAGAGAGCAAAAAAGAAAAAGAGAAGAAAACTAAGGAAGAAAAAGAAGAAATTGGAGGAGAATTGAAGCAGTACAATTTAGAGGTTGCTAAAGAAGAGAGAACAATGCAACGCAGCAAAGTAGCAAGTCAAGAGCCGAGATGTGAGCAAGAGTTAAGAGGTTCAAGCTATAAGCCCAAGTCCCATTCACCGAGGTTTAAGGCTAAGTTAGAGAAATTTTCAGATTCTCGAACATGTTCAAGAAAATAGAAGTTAATATTCTCTTTCGCAGGCATTGACCAAATGCCTCACTATGGATAAAGCATGAAGGATATATCGGTAAAAAGAAAAAATTGCTATGAGTAGTGAGCCTAACAAAGAACCCTCGCAAAGGCAGCTTTATCCGGCAGATCTTTACCAGAGAAAATGCAGGATCTAGGCAGCTTCACTATTTCTTGCATAATAGGGAATTCTGAAATGGGAAAAGCATTGTGTGATTCTAGAGCTAGCATCAACCTGATGCCCTTATCTATAGTCAAGAGACTAATTTTGGGGGAGCTTACTCCCACAGCCATGACCCTGCAGATGGCAAGACAGAACCTTAGCTCAACCTGAGGGTAGACTTGAAGATGTGCTTATCAATGTGGGAAAGTTCATTTTTCCAATGGACTTTGTGGTTATTGATATTGAAGAAGACAAACAAGTCCCACTGTTACTAGGAAGGCCCTTCCATGCTACAGGAGCAACTTTGATGGATGTGAAGAAAGGATAGCTTAATTTAAGGGTTGGAGATGAGGCAGTGCACTTCAATCTCAATCATAGTTTGAAACAACCAGAATTTGATAATATTGATTGTAAGATTATAGAAACAAAAGTACCCACTGCCTCCGAACCCGATAATTGATTGTAAGATTCAGTTCAATGAATGAAAATGAGATGAATTTCCAAAAGATTCTTGATGTTTTACAGCTTAATTCCTAAACTTTAATTTCAATCAAAAGAGGCAAGATCAAGATGAATGAGAACAAGACAAAAGATATTAAGAATTAAGAGGAAGCAAAAGAAACAGAAACAAGTTTAGAAGGGTTAACCTTGAAGGAATTACCCAGATAATTAAAATACGCTTTCTTAGAACCAAAAAAAGCAAAACCTGTTATTATTTCAGCTGCATTGACTGAGCTTGAAGAATAGAAACTGTTGGAGATTATGAGAAAATACAAGGAAACAATTGCTTGGTCAATAGAAGATTTGAAAGGAATTAGTCTTTATATCTGCATGCACAAGATCCTCTTGGAAGATAATGCAAAGACCTTTATAGAACATCAAAGAAGACTGAATCCAGTAATGAAAGAAGTACTGAAATGGCTAAATGCAGGCTTCATATATGCAATCTTAGATTGCCCTTAGGTGAGCCTAGTTCATGTAGTTCCCAAGAAGGGTGGATTCACTGTGATCAGAAATGAGAAGAATGAATTGATTCCTACAAGAACCATGATAGGATGGAGGGTGTGTATAGACTATAGAAACTAAACATCGCCATCGTAAAGGATCATTATCCTCTACCTTCATCACCAAATGTCGGATGTGTTAAAGGTGATTATCCATTATCAAGTTGATGGATATTCCGCTATGAACCAGACATATAGCCCTCGAGGATTAGAATAAGACTATATTTACATGTCCTTATGACATCTTTGCTTTCAGAAGGATGCCATTTGGATTATGTAATGCTCCTGCTACCTTCCAAAGATGTATGATGTCTATATTTTCAGATTTGGTGGAAGAGGCTATGGAAATCTTCATGGATGACTTCTCAATATATGGATCCAGTTTTGAGAATTGTTTGGAAAATTTAGAAATAGTACTTCAGAGGTGTCAAGACAAGAATTTAGCCTTAAATTGGGAGAAATGCCATTTAATGGTAACATAGGTATTTCTCCACCTACAACAGTCAAAGGGATAAGAAGTTTCTTAGGGCATGTTGGTTTTTATAGGAGATTTATAAAGGACTTCTCAAAAATCTCTAGACCATTATGCAAACTACTTGAAAAAGATGCAAAGTTCGATTTTGATGAAGCAAGCAAAGCTGCATTTGATCAAATTAAATCTAGATTAGTTATAGCATCATGGTGACACCAGATTGGAACAAGGAATTCGAAATTAAGTGTGATGCTAGTGATTTTGCAATGGGAGTTGTATTGGGACAAAGAATTGAGAAGATGTTTAAGGCTATATACTATGCCAGCAAAACCTTCAATGAGGCACAAGAGAACTATTCTACAATTGAGAAAGAGATGTTGGAAATGGTGTTTGCTTGTGAAAAATTCAGGCCTTACATATTGGGGTCCCATGTTATAATACACATTGATCATGCTACAATTAGATATCTGATGACAAAAAAAGATGTCAAACCAAGACTGATAAGATGGATGTTATTGCTGCAAGAATATGATATAGAAATTAAAGACAAGAGGTTAGTGACAATGTGATAGTTGATCACTTGTCTAGACTGGAAAAAACTACTGAAGAAAAAAAAGGAAGTGAAATAGCAGAAAACTTTCTTGATGAGCAGTTGTTTATGTTATCAGTCTAAACACTCTGGTATGCTGATATTGTGAATTGCTTAGCTTGTGGAATTATGCCTTATGAATTCAGCAGCCAACAGAAAAGAAAGTTGAGAACTGATAGCAGATTCTATATTTGGGATGACCCACTACTTTTCAGAAGAGGAGCAGATACGATTATCAGGAGATGTGTACCAGAAACATAACAAGGTAGAATTATTGATAAATGCCATGCATCACCATAGGGAGGACATTTTGCAAGAGATAGAACAACCCAAAAAATTCTCCAATCAGGTTTTATTGACCTACTATATTCAAAGACTATTTTGAATGGGTAAAGCATTGTGATAAATGTCAGATAATGGGAAACATAAGCAGAAGAAATGAGATGCCCCTGCAAGGAATCCTAGTGGTGCAGATATTTGATACGTGGGGGATAGACTTTATGGGACCTTTTCCATTATCATTTGGAAATCTGTACATTCTCCTAGCTGTGGATTATGTATCTAAATGGGTGGAAGCAATAGCTTGTCCTAGAAATGATGCTAGCATAGTGGTTGGGTTTATACAAAGAAATATTTTGAGCAGGTTTGGAGTACCCAAAACAATCATTAGTGATGAGGGAAGCCATTTTGCAAAACTCATGAGAAAATATGGAATCGGACATGTAATGGGATTGACTTATCACCCTTAGTCAAATGGGAAAGCAGAGATTTCCATTAGGGAGATAAAGAAAATTATGGAGAAAACAATGAATATAAGCAAAAAAGACTGGTCTATAAAGCTAGATGATGCACTGTGGGCTTATAGAACTGCTTACAAAACTCTCATTGGAATGTCCCCATGCAAAATTGTATTTGGAAAACCTTGCCATCTCCCTCTAGAACTCAAATATAAAGCTATGTGGGCCATCAAGAAACTGAATTTTGATTTTCAAGCTGCCAAGGAAGAAAGATTACTTCAAATGAATGAACTGGGAAGAGTTGAGGAATGAGGCTTGATAATGCCAGAATCTACAAAGATAAAAAAAAGAAGTGGCATGATCAGAAGGTTTTGAGGAAGGAATTCAAAGCAAGGGAAAAAGTCCTATTATATAATTCCAATCTCAAGCTGTTTCAAGGAAAATTGAAATCAAGATGGAGTGGTCCTTACACAGTAGTAGCGAGTACACCCTTTGGAGTAGTGACACTGAAAACTGAATCTGGAAGTGAATTTAAAGTGAATGATTACAGATTGAAGCATTATCTTAGAGGAAACATAAATGAAGATTAGTGCCATATTTTGAAGAGAGTGGAAAGTTTTGCTTAAAGGAAAACATTTTGCAGCAAATGTCTAGCTCAAGACATTAAACAAAGCAGCTTCTTAGGAGGCAACCCAAGCAAAATTTTAATTTTTAATGCTGGCTTACTTTTTGTTAACTGTGTGTTTGAAGTTTAGTTTAATTTTGTTTGAAATTTATTTTCATGATTTTAATTTTTCGTAGACAATGAAGCTTACTAGAGATGAATTTATTTGGAATCATTCATTCGACTTATAAGGCATAATGCTAAGGGGGGAGTTTTCTTTTACCTAATCGTTCTAATGAGAATGCATAGTTGAAGTTTGGGGGAATGTAATTTTGTTTAGAACAAGAAATTTTAAATAGCTTTGTTGTGCTCATTCCTTGAATATCTTAATGATGATCATGCTGAGTTATATTAGGCGAAGAAATGAAATATGATTGGTCATACTTGAATTGAGATTATTTGAAGATTAAATGTGTTTTCACAAGTATGATTTGAGTGGGAGGAAGATATTGCATAATCGTTATTTGTGTGGCCGACAAAAACTAAGTAATTGTGCACGAGGAGGAAAGCCAAAGATTGTCGCGGGAGAACAATCTTTGGTCCCAACAGTAAATTAGTTCTCTATTATGAAGACCGGTTCTCTTTGCTTACAAAGAGTGCACTAGCCTGTTTGAAGTCACAGGGAAAGTATGTCATGACATGTATCTTTATATCGCAACAGAAATGTCAAGTGGGATGAATGAACTAGGTTACGACATTATTTCTCTATGCCGCGACCAAATTTGCTCTAAACTTTGATTTTGCAAGAAATTGTCTGTCGCGACATATTTCTCTTTGTCGCGACACAAATACACTTGAACATCATATTTTATGTTGCGACATTCTTGCTTTGTCGCGACAAAGGACTGACCTAGATTTTAAGTGAATGAAAAAAAAATGCAGCGATATTATTTCTCTATGTCACGACATAAAATTAAAAAGGGAACAAACCCTAGGTTAGTTTTTTTCGTGACATTTAATGAAGGCATAACAAACATTTGGCCTATAAATAGATAAATTTTGAAACCTACAAGGCCACCTGCCTCATAAACCATCAACCTACTCAACTTTCTTCACCGAATATTTTTCTCTCATTTTGAAAACCTTAGATTCCCAAAAACCCGACTCTTACCTTGTTTGAGCCCTCACCCCGGTTCCTAATCTGAACGAAATGATGGAAGAGTATGCCAAGAGGGAGAAAGAAATAGAGCAGGAAGGATAAAGAGTTGAAGAAGCTAGAGCAGAGACTGAGTAACTAGTGGAAGATACCAGAAAGAGGAGGAGAGGAGTTGAAGCTAGAGCAAAGCATAGAGAAGAAAAGGCAAGCAATTTAGTCTCAGAGTGTGCTTGTTTCACTTGGAGGGACAAATTACAACATAGAGACTTTATCGGCAAAAGAGGCTTCAACAAGTTGATCTCTCCGTTCTTGGAAATAGTTGAGAGCAAAGGATGGAACCTTTTATGTTAGCACAAGGCTCTTGGTTTCGTAGATGTGGTGAAAGAATTCTACGCAAACATGGTGGATATCGTTCAGCATGGTGAATTCTATGCAAACATTTGTTCTTGACAAGATAACATATGTCAAGAACAAATAGATATCGTTAAGTAGGGAAGAGATTGACAAAACCTATAATCTGAATGAGATGAAGAATGGTTCGAAGTTCAAGAAATTAGTAAAAGAACCAGACTTCCAGAAAATCGTTGATTTGCTAACTGTTGGCAAAGGGAAGTGGAATGCCACCAAGAAGAACCCACATGAGTCCATTGTGAGAGGCTCACTAACTGAACGAGCAAAGGTCTGGTTTTATTTCCTTTGTTTAGTAATTTTACCTTCCATGCATTTGAGTATTGTCAGGGAGAAGGAAGCAATACTATTGTATGCCATCTTGAAGGGTTACAAGTTCACTATTGAAAAAATCATAAAAAACTCAATTTTGAGTTATTACAGAGGAGGCTACAAGGGACTAGTATCCAAAGATCGGGATCACGAGTCAGATTTAGGTGCATGAGACCGGAGGAAGAAGAGACCTGCCCTAAGACCTCGCCCCTAACATTAACAGGAGTAATCAAAAGGTCTAAAAATAGAGGAAAGGAAAAAGAGGCAGAAATGGAAAGAGAGGAAAGAGATAATGTGATAAATCATATATAGTTTGATAGTACAAATCTAGAGCATCCACAGAGACAAGAATGTTTGAGCCCATTTTGACAGCCTCTCCAGATCCAAGACTGATCCATCAAGAGAAAGTTGAAAGCTCTGGGCATAATAGAAATAACACAGAATTGATGGAGATGCTTAAGATTATGAGACAGGAGATGCAAGAGGACAACCAGCTAAAAATCCAACTCCAACTAAAGGTTGAGTACATGGATGCTGAGATAAAAAGAAGAGATCAGAATTTGGAGGAAGCACTCAGACTGAGAGATGAAGAGTGGAAGAGCAGATGGGAAACCAGAGAAAGAGAACTCAATGAAGAGATCGTATGTGCGGAAGATGCTTAAGCTCTGGTCGACGCCTTGAGGGACAAGTGAGCGCCAAGATCATGAGGAAGCAGAGGATGCCATGGAGAACATGTCTGCATGCGTATGCCTTTGGTTACCTTTATAAAGAACATCAGAAAGAGATAAGGCTCCTTATAGAGAAAAGGGACAAAGAACTGGAAGCAACCTAAATTATAGGGAGAAATTGTAGACAGAAAGTTTGGACATGATCAATAATAATTTGATCAAATTGTACTCTGCTCAGGGTGAGTTTGAGGGCAACTCTATTGGCCAGAGACAAAATGATCTCATTAAACAGATGACACTTTCAATGGAGTGGTCTGTATTCAACAGAGCTGAAGAGGGAAGCAGGTCCAAGTAGCCACAAGTCCAGATCCCTGATTTCTCACCTTCTGTAGTTGGTTACAAATTTGAATTAGTTAACCTGAACCATCCCACAGGCACACATGTTAAGGAAATAACTGCTCATTGCCTCTTCCCTCTTCCCTCAGAACCAAATCTCTTCCATCTGAAATCTTAAATGAAAAAAAAAATTCCCTTTGCAAAACTTGGGGTCCATTTTCATTTTGCATTTCTTTTGTGTCTATTTTATATTGCTTTCCTTGGTGATAAATAAGTAGAAATTGATGACTTTTAGTGTATAGTTTCTCACAATAACCCGAGAAACCAGCTTTTCTTAGTTTCAGGACACACACATTCGTGGAATTGTTTGGAGAATTGGACTATTGATGAAATAAAATAGTTGCTGTGTTAAATATATCTGAATTGAATGGTTTGATTTAAACAAGCTTTTAATTGGTAAAATAGCAGAGCAACATATCCAGGAACCAAATAAGATTTTGACAGATGAATTGGGGTAGGATGAAATGAACTGAAAAAGGAAAGTTGTAAGGATATTAATGAATGTGTTGAACTTCAAGAAGAAGGAAGATTGTAACAAATTGATTGAACAAATAAAACCTATAATTCTGTATTGGTGAACAGTTTAGTTATTATGAATCCTGATTAACACTGCACATGGTCAAAAGTATTCGAAATAGACAGCTAAGGTTAGGGATATCTGGGGATCTATCAGCGCTTAAATTCCAAATGTCCTAGAACTTGTTAGATTATTAGTTAAGGCGAAATCCTAAGCAATACCACTAACAGGAAATGATATAGGCCATTCTCGAAAGACGAAGCCTTCAAAGCCTACCTTATTAATATGCATACACCTTAGTTCCTTATTTGAGCCAATAGCCAATTTCATCATCAACTAGCAAATGAAAAACCTAGATCCTCCCTTAAACATAATCCTACAGTAAAAAACCCTTAATTGCCCAGATTACATGACAAATACATCAATAATGGAAGAGGACAAGTTTGGGGGATATTATTTCAAATAAAAAAGAAGGATAAGAAGGGTTGAGACAGAAAATCAATTGAGATGAGGAAAGATGAAAAGAATGAGGAAAAGAAGCTATGAAAAGAAAAGTATCAAGGTGGAATAAGTTTGGTCTTATAGCCTTCCTTCCTTGAACAATTAAGTTCTTAGGGGTGTTCAACACCTAGTACCCTAATGCCAACTAGTATGGGAGTTACTAACCCAAAGTTCGTTAAGGGTGGTAGAAAGCTTAAAAAGGCAAAACATTGCACTATTCCATAAACTCATAAAAGATGAAAATTTAAAGCTTTTAAGAGGAGAAGAATTTACAGTTTGAATGTGGTCAAGAAAAATACCATAATAGAGAGTATGCAGAAAGATGCACCAAACCAAATGGGGAGGTTAGAGAGTTGACATCAATGGAAAAATCAAGGATGCATAATGAAGGCAAGTATGTCAAGTTGTAAGTGAAATCTGGGTAAAATTGAGCCTAAATTGTCCAATTATCTATCAAATTACCCAGGCCACACATTATAAGCCTAAAAGACCTAATTAACTCTAAAGGTGGTATATGCTTACATTAGTGGAAATTAATATGACAGACAAACATATGAGACTTTAAAGAATAAAGGAGAAGTCTGCTATTTGAGTATTATCCCAGAAGATTAACCAATTTGTCATAGAAGAAAAAAGAAGACCATCACACACTCACAGATCAGGGTTGAATAATTGAATTGTTTACACTATAGAAATTATTTGGTTGTTTAGTGAACTTAACTAAAAATCTTCCTGATTCTAGATTGGACACATGTTTAGAGATAATTTTACAACTAACTTATGTATCTTGCCAAATTGTGGATTCAATAGAAAAATTTCATTAAAAAAAAAAAAAAAGCTAAATTGTTTGAGGACAAACAAAATCTTCTTTTCTTTGCTTGGGGACAAACAAAACTTTAAGCTTAGGGGAATTTGATGAGTCCTAAACTCATCTACTTTTAATCCATTTTTCTAGCATGTTTCTAGAAGTTTATGAGAAATTTTAATGCTAAATTATGGAATATTCACCAGCTTAGCGTTTTGTAGGTTTTAAATGAAAAAGAGACAATTCTAGCAAGAAAAGCAGAAAAATTGACTAAGGTAGAAATCTCTGTCATGACATAGAAATTTTATGTCGCGACATGATCTCAATAGAACCAGCAAAAGCTATGTCGCAACAGGAAGTTTTATGTCCCAACAAAGATCAAGCTGAACTCAAGCCAGAAGACAAAACTTTTTCGCGACATGTCACAACTCTGTCGCGACATGAAGAATTGAAGATAGCATAAAAGCTTTGTTGCGACAAAAAACAACTATGCCGCGACACAAAATTTAGAGTTAGCAATGGAAGACAAGACAACTTTGTCGGGATAGAGAAGTTTTATGTCGCGACAAACACAACATAAGGTTGAAGTGAAGTATGTCGTGACAAAGAAATCTATTGTTGAGACAAAAGATGAGAAAATTGAAAAATGAATGTTGTGACGCAGAAAAGTATGTCGTGACATAATGAAGAACTGAAGGCAGAGATCTTTGTCACGACAATGATCAAGCAGTGGTAATAGAATTTTGTATTAATAATCAAATTTATGTCGCGATAATAAACATTGCAGAGTAAGAAATTTCTATCGCGACAAAAGAAAACTATGTCGCGATAGAAAATGGAAAAGAAATGAAACTAGCCAAGACAAGTTTGCTGCAACAAGGATTTCATTGTTGCAACAAACAGTCCAGCCAGCGACAAAGATCAAAGAAGAAAATATTTCACGACACAGAGTTCAATCTCAGTAGTGCAAAACAATAAGACTATGTCACGACAAAGAAAAACTCTGTCGCGACAACATACCTATGCAGTAGTAAGAAACTCTATCGCGACAAAAGAAATTATTTTAGCGACAGAGATTGAGAAGAACCACAAAAGTATTTCGCAACATAACAAAGAATGTTGCAACAAAGTTGAAGAGCTGGAGGCAGAGAATTTTGTTGCGACAAAAGAAAACTACATCACAATAGAAGATGAAGAGGGGAGAACAGAAGTGAAGGATCCCGACCCGGATTAGCCTCATGAACCCGAGGGGACCTCCCGGCACTCCAATGGATATAGAAACTTTTCCTCAAAACAATCAATTAAAATCCATGGAGTGAACCCCTTTACAATCCTTAACATATCTTTAGAAATAAATGCATGAAGTGAAGTGGTAAATTTTTTTCTTTTCTTTTTTTTTTTTTCAAACACTTAGATTTTTCGTAAAATTGGCTGTAGTTTCTCTCGTTGGTTTGACTTTTCCTAAATTTACAAAAACCTGCGAAAACATTTAAAAACACTTCTAATCTTTCAATTCTCAACTTCCATTTTAGGGCTCCTCGTCCACAACCCAATTAAGTACACAACTCAATCAAGCAAAATATATACACATATACATTTATTTATTTCAATCATCAAAACATTCAAAACTTCTTCAATTCCATGCACGCTTTATAAAAGTTGATCGGGCTTGAGCCTGACTTAAGCCGACCGCCTACGCACTTCGCTCCCCACCGAGGATCAGCCCGTGGTAGTTCCTTTTCAAAATATATACATATATACATACATACATGACAAAATATTCAACATATATACAATATGCAAAATATATATCCAATGCAAATACACAAAGGCTGCCTCCTCGTCGATGGCTCGACCACCGCGCAGGATGCTCTGACTCCACGCACCCGTCATGGGTCCCGAAAATGTTTTTTTTTAACATACGGAAAAGAGTGAGCTAAAGGAGCCTAGTGAGTGTACATTTTCATTAAGACAACATTTTTAGTATATATCAAAGTAATAAATACTTATAAAATTAAAATCCATTTATGCCTTAACTTTCTTTCTTTCTTTCTTTCTTTCTTTCTGATGGAACCCAGGGGATAAACACACCGAACGCTTCGGCATCGACGGTGAGGGATACTACATTCCAAACATAACCACTGCTACTGAGAAACTCACGCCTGCATAGGGCTCCTACCATAGCATCCTATCACGTGTAAGGATATTACGCTAAAAATCTATTTCCTCCTCTCGTTAGTAACCTAATTGTGTTTCCCTCTAAATCCTTACACGCTTAAGGTACCTCAGCTGATATCAGTCATAACAGTCATATAGGGTTAGGGTAACCATCAGTAAAACATTTATCAAAATACACGTTGAAGGATCCCGACCCGGATTAGCCTCATGAACCCGAGGGGACCTCCCAACACTCCAACGGATATAGAAGCTTTTCCTCAAAACAATCAATTTAAAATCCATTTAAATCCTTTATTTTCTCATTAAAACACATAGATACTCAATTATACATATGCATCCTTTACACATTTTTAAACTTCCATAATGCCTTAACATATGCATACATATATAAGTTAATATAAATATATATATATATATATATATATATAGGCAAGATAAAACATTTCCATATGCCTTAAAAATAAAACTTCCATATGCCTTAACATTTATATAAAACATTTCCATTAAACTTTCAGTTTAACATTAAAACCATTCACTTAAAACTCAATTTTTCAAAATATCATTTTTACACTCACCTCTTTGTTTCAAACTCAAGTAATAACTCCACTACTTCCCGCCTCGCTTAGCCTACACACTCAACGAATACAAGAACGTATTAATAGCCCGTATAGCGTAAAACTTAACGTACTTCACATGCAAGTCACTAGGTCACACAACATTCATATAAAGCAAAATTTAACAATTTACCCTTGAGCACTAAAAACCCCACAAAAACCCACTCATTTTGCAGACATTTTTCCAATAATACTGGACTTTTATTACCCAAAAAATTATTCAAACGATCTTTCAAAAATTAGCGAAACTCTGTGATCAGTCCTTTTATATATCCACGACATTTCTTAAATTTTCAATTTAAAATTCCTTCTCTAAGGCCCTCAACCACATAACACAAGTTACAGCATGTTTTTGATGCCAATTTGGTTAACTCACTGAATCACATACTGTTATCCTTGATTTCTGGGATCTTAACTCCATAAATTGGAAATTGTTCTTCACTCATTTGAAGCTATGGTTCTAAGGTTTCTTCTTCAATTGGAATCATCTAATTTGGATCACCAAAACTCAAGTTATTGTATTTTATATCTAGATTACTTAAATTGGCAGAACAGAATCTGCACATAGCTCCACTTAGAAAAATTCCTGGGAATTTTGGGGTCACAATTTGCATGAACTTCCTTCAGATAACTTATTCCTCTAGAAGTCTATTTTACCCATAATTTTGAATCACTCAATTTGGATGAGTGAAACTCCACTTATGGCAAAAACATTACAACAATACCCAAAACAGAGTATAATCAGTGAGCTACACGAGCTCACCTTTCAGTCCGTATTTGGGAGCTTTAGAGCTACAATTTGCTCTTGGTCCCTTCTATACACTTGTAGCCCTATCTCTTAAGGTTATTTACCAATTGGAATCAATTGATTTGGATGATTATAACTTAATCTATATCCAAAACAAGAACAGGGGTTTTTACAAAAATTTTGATAGCATTCCCTTTAAAAACCCAACATTCTCCTTTTTACAACTATTCCATAATACCAAAAAACCATGAAATCTAACTCAAAAAAACTCCACAACACTTGAAGTGGTGATTTGGAAATTCATAAAACCAAACCCTAGGTGAAAATCCAAGAATTCAACCCAAGGTCCACAAATTCCTACAAAACCATAAAATTATGATGATTCTATGTTTAATTTTCACCAATTGGGGTTTTTTCCCCACATAACCTCAACAAATCTAGGGTTTGGGTGATCTCTACCACAAAACCTTAGAAAAGAAAGAACAATTCTCCAAACCAAAACCTTAGGAATCCAAAATACACTTGATTTAAAATAAAAACATACCTTTTTCTCCTTCTCCTTCCTCTTCCTTTCCTCTTCTTCCTCCTCTTCCTCTTCTTTCTTTCTTTTCTCCCTTTCCTCCTTTCCTAATGGTTGCCTTAGAATTCTTGAGACTCAAAATATGAGTTTTGGCTTTTGTCTCCCTCTTTTATAATATTAACTTTCCCCTAATTGCAACTAAATCCTCATCTCTTTAATATTTTAAGATCAACTTATTTTATTTCTATTATGGCCCATCTCTACTTTGATTATGATTTTCATATCCTTTATGGCAATTACAATTTTGCCCTTTATGTCCCATTTGATCAATTACATTTTTATCCTTGTTCTAGTACCAATTCCTTGCCCATAAATTATGATTTCACAATTTCACTCCTCCAAAATACCACGTTGACACTTAGTGCTCATGTGTGTCCCTACTTGCCATCTGTACCCATACACTCTCGGTCGGGCGCATTACAAGAAGACTGTCGCAACATTGTAATTTATGTTGTGACATTTCAAACTTATGTCGCAAAATAGGGTAAGGCTGAAAGATAAGAAGTTTTGTTGTGACAAAGAAATTTATGTCATGACATAATCTGTGGCAAAGAGAAGATGACAAGCCGCTGCAACAATGTTTTTATGTCATGACACAAAGTGCAATTATGTCAAACAAAGACTAGATAACCTTAGCATAACTATGTCGCGACATTGCCAAATTATGTCCCGATAGAATTCAAGAAGAAAGCATGAAAATATGTCACGACAGAAATTGCATGCCACGACAAGAGCTGGGGAACAAAGATGAGAAATATGTCACAACATAAATTTCTATGTTATGACAGTGCGCAGTCAATCGCCAAAATTGGGATCCACAATTTCAAATTTCTCGTAAGTGTGTGGCCATCATTTGAAAATCTATGAATAGACGCATCTAAGGAACTTTGCGCAACTTCCGCCAAACCAGGAACTTCTGGGTAGCTGGAGACTACTTTGTATATTAATTTTTTTTTGTTTAGTTTTCTTTTTCATCAATTTAGTTTTAGTTTAGCAGTTTATTTAGATTTTTTGGAATTGAACAATGATCTGGTGTGATGTTTTTGAACTGGGTTCATTGTAAAATTTTAGTTTTCATTACTGTTTGACTTAAATGGAATTTGGAGATTTTCTGGAGTTCATTTATTTCAGTGCTTACAATTTCAGTGAATTTTTCTGATCAGTTAGTCATTGTTAGTTGTAATCCAATTTTGAAAGACTGAGCTCCCTCTAGGATTGGATCGATGTTCATTATTGTTTTTTGCTCAACTTAATAGAATGTCATAGTTCAAAATCTTGAATTTATTTAATTGGTAATGATCTTGAACTTACCTGTTTAGAATATTAGTAGCGTGTACCCAAAAAAGGACTGTATCTTGCTCTGATTTCCAGGAACCCCTTTGAGTGACACAGAGCCATAGATTCCTAAGAGTATGGAGCAGTTACTTGGAGGTATGTTAGACTAATATTATGGAACTAATGAACTCTTAATGATTACTTCGATAGATCACTAACTTAATCATGGTGTGAGGATAGTTGGGATGATGTATCAATTTAATTGATGAGAGGTTTTTCCTCAATCTGATGAAAGGATCTTGATCCCATGTTAGCATAGATCTAATCAAGGAGATAGAGAATTTTATCAGATTCCATGGATGAGTTACCAATTAGATTGGAGAAGGCTTGTAATATCCTGTCTATAGGGGCAAGAATTCTTCAGTCCTAAGATTTAGGTGTGAAGTACTAAAAAGGAAAAATACCCAGATCTTAGAAAGAGATTTCTATTCTACAAGTAACTGATTAGACTCATGTATCTGAAAGGAACATGGATCTCTAATTAGTGAAATGTATGGTTTTTGGAGAAATCCAAACTATATTACCTTGCATCTTTGGCAAGTTCAGATTTCAAACTAATGGCTGAGATATGTTATAAAATGATGCAGAAATTTATAATTGCACACTGATCTATCTCCCAATGTTACCTTACCCATTCAATTATTTCAAAATTCTTTATACATAGTTATAGAGTTTAATTTAGTTTTTATTCTTCCTTATTCTAAAATCGTACCAATTTTAACTTTAGAGTTCAAATAGCAAGGATCTTGAGTAGATGGGGTAATTGATGTTAAAATTTCTTAGCAATCCTTGTGGGAACGATAACTGGACTTAAATCCAGTTTTATTACTTGTATGATCTGTGCACTTGCAGTGATTTAGACCAAAACACATTTTCAAATGGAGCCTTCTCATTCAAGGCAAACAATATATTTTATATCTTTAGTAAAGTCAACAAGTTTTTGGCACAGTAAACGGGGATTGATCTTGTTCTTGGTGACAGTGTTGAGAATTTGGTTGAACACATACAATTTGGTCTTAACAGTATGTTAGACTAATATTATGGAACTAATGAGCTCTGAAAGATTACTTTGATAGATCACTAATTTACTCATGGTGTGAGGATTAATTAGATGATGTATTAATTTAATGTTTAGAGGTCTCACCTCAATCTAATAGAATGACCTTGATCCTGCAGCCAAGATAGATCTAATCAAGGTATAAGAGAACTTTATTAGATTTGATGGCTGAGATACCACCATATTGGAGAAGGCTGTATTATCCATCTATGGAGCAGCATTTCTCGGTCCTAAGAAAAGGGTGTGAAGGTAGGTTAGGAAAAATACCCAGTTCTTAGAAAGAGGATTCTATTTTACAAGTAGCTATTTAGACCCATTGACTTGGTAGGATTATGGTTCTCTAAATAGTGAAATGTATAGTGTCAGGAGGAACCAAGGCTATACTACATTGCTCTTGGGCAAATCAAGCATTCAACTCGCAAATGTTGCGCTTTCAAGGAAATGCAAATTGATTGTTAAATGATTATCACCATCCCTAGTGCCTCTCTTCATATATTTTAGACTTTAGTAGTTGTTTGCATGATAGATTTTATAATTAGTTGATTAGTTTTAAATTAGTTTTTACTTTAGTTAAATTGATTTTAATTCTCATCATATTTGGTCACTTAGTGAAGAGCCCTCGGAGTGCTTAAATTCCAATTACAGAGAACCTCTAATCCTCGTGGGTACAATATCCGAACTCCTAGAGTCCACTTTATTACTTGTATGACCCATGCACTTACAGAAAGGGGATGAGTGTTGGTAATACTTTTCATTTCATTTTTTGAGTACACTTACTTTTTAAAATAAGTTTTTTTGAGTATTTACCATATTCACTAATAAACTTTCATATAATACATCATTGGTCTATATGTTTTTGTCATCACGGACTTAAATATTCAATTTTCTTCTCATTGTTGACATTTTGAAGAACGGTGATTTGCTAATTTAGGGAATTCTTTATTTTTATTTTTTTGGTTGTGATTTGTTTCTAGAAAATTTTTTTTATTAGTATTTTGTACTTTATTTTCTTTGTTTTTCTTCTTTTTTAGGTACTTATGGAGGAATATTCAAGAGAAGATAGACTTGCCTCCATAGAAGCCAAAATTGACTTCCTTATTCATCATTTGGACCCAAGAATTCACAATGACTCACTCAAAGAGCAAGGAGTATTGCCTTATCAAGGGATTTCAAACTCCACATTTCAGGAGAAAGAAGAGTTGTCTCCTGTTAAGGAGCAGTTTTTGACCTACATGGATGAGAAAAAGAAAAGGATTAGTCTTCATGAGTAGGAATTTCCAGATTTAGATACCTTTAAGGTCAACACTAGTGCTAGATTAAAAAATGTAGAAGCTCAAATGGGACACTTAGTCCAAGCATTCAAAGACAAATTCTCTAGGACCTTTCCTAGTAATACTTTGACAAATCCCAATGAATGCATGGATACTCCTTTGAGTAATGTGCAAGAACTTCCCATCTTGAAATTTGTGGAAGAAAGTAAAAATGAGTTGGAAATTGAGAACAAGGCACTCCTAAACAACTTAGAGGATGAATAAAGTCAAGTAATGGCTATTGAAAAAGTCTTGGTGAAGATTGACACATTTACCTTCCCCATGGATTTTGTGACTTAGAGCATTGAAGGGGATTTGCAAAATTCTCATATACTAAGAATACCACTTCCTTTCTCAAGCGAAGCATGGATATTCATATAAACCAATTCCCATGAGTTACAAACCAATTCATTTATGGCTCAAACGGAGCACACATGCATATTCATATAAAACCTTTTAGATTTATTTTGTCAAATAAAACACAAAACCGAAACAAGGAAGGAAGTGTGAAGAACAAACCCAAAAAGGTTGTCGCCTTCATTCCTATTCTCTAACTCGTTTCTTGGGTCAAACTTCATTTTCACCAACCCCTAATCCATCACAAATATGTCACTATCAAATAACAACCTAAGAAAAAAATCACAGCACTAGATATTTGGTTAGGTTGATGTCTACCTAATAAACCTTCACTGGAAAAAATTTTTAGGGACACATGAGCCATATTTGCTCATGATTCCTTCACAAAAATGATAGCTCTATGAGTCTATTTTCATTAGGAATTGAAATCATCTCATTTGGATCACCCAAACTCAAGTTACGGTATTTTAATGCCAAACTGGTCGATATGCCCAACTCACTCAGTTACCTACCGTTCTTCTCGATTTCAGGGGTCTTAACTCCATATATTAGTAATGATTACTTCTACTCATTTGACACTATGGTTCTAAGGTTTCTTATCCAATTGGAATCATCCAATTTGGATCACCAAAACTCAAGTTATTTCATTTTACATCCAGACTACTCTAAATTACAAAGCATAATCAGATTGTTAATGCATTATTAGCCCTACCTCATGGATTTCTCGGGCACTTTAGAGTTACAATTGGCTATAACTTCCTTCAAGTAAATTACTTCCTAGAATTCTTAGTTTACTCCATAATTTTGAATCACTAATTTGGATGAGGAACTCAACTTACGACCTCAAATACCACAACTCCACCCAAACAGAGCACATTCCTTCAAATACCAGAATCTCACCCTTGGGTCTATTATCTTCGGAAACCTTAGAGCCACAATTTTCCGGTATCTTCTACAAATTCAGAGCTCTAGCTCTTGGTGGTTCTTTTAAAATTGAATGTCGATTTGAATAGATTATAAATTTTAACTTATAGCCAAACAAAAAGGGTTTTGAAATTCTTTTGATCAACTTTGAAACTTCATCATTTCTTTATACAAAATTTTCAAAACCAATCCTAACCCAAAAGAATTTTGAACCCTAACTCAAAACAACTCCAAAATTGGATCTACAAACTCAATCAAAATCACTTTACATAAGGTTAGGTTTTTCCTCAAATCCAAAATCATCAAAGAGGGAGTTAGGTTAGTTTTCTTACCTTAGCTCTTCAAATTCCTGGCCCTTCGCTCAACAAAGATAGGATTCAAGAATGGAGAGAAACACACCAAAATACCTTCATCTCCCAAGCCCTACCTCATTCTCCCCTTGGTCCTCTCAAAACGTGAATCTCTAAATGGCATCTTTAGACCACTTTGTCTTTATTCCCTACGTCATGTACGCCATGTTCGCTAGCACAATAATTGGCTTTTTCTCATTTTTCTCATTTTAAAGCCTTATTTCACTTTCATTTCCACTTCATTTCATTTCATTTATACTTTGGCACTTTCATTACTTATTTATGACCCTTAAGTCCTCATTTGACATTTTTACCAAATTCATTTAGTTTCACAAAATTTCCTAGTTTTTATCAATTTAGCTTTTAGCCATTTAAACATTTGAAAAAATATAATATAATTCTTATTTTACACCCTCGAATATGTTATGCAGTCGTTAGGAGTATTTTCAAGGCGCATAACTCTCTCCTTCCTTAAAAAAGAATTTCATTCCCTCGAAATTCACCACTCGAACAGGGTGGTCACGCGATAGCTTATTCGCTTCCCACGTGGTTTCCTGCTGGTTTCTCCACAACACTTTTACCAATGGAATTCTCTTTTTTTGCAATTCTTTCACTTCTCGAGCCAAGATCTCTACTATCTCCTCTTCATACGTCAAATCTGGTCTAATCTCAATCGTCTCTGAAGAGACTACATGCAATGGGTCTGACCTGTACCTCCTCAACATTGGGACGCATTGAAAACATTATAAATTTTTTCCAACTCTGGAGGTAAAGCTAATCTGTATGCCACTGGACCCACTTTCTCTATCACCTCATATAGCCCAATGAACCTAGGGCACAACTTGCCATTTTCCCCAAATCTCATTACCTTATTCCAAGGAGATACTTTCAAAAACACTTTTTCGCCTATCTCATATCGAATATCCTTCCTTCTCATGTTGACGTAGGATTTTTATCTATCCGTACAATTTCTCAATCTTTTCAATCATTTTCGGCTTTCTTCCCGGCTTTTCGAATCCAAATCTGGGGCTAATTATCTCCTTCTCACTTAACTCGGGTCCAACACAATGGTGTTCTGCATTTCTTCCATAGAGAGCCTCATAAGGTGCCATTCCAATACTCGACTGCTTAGCTACACACAAATTCAACTTAGAGGAATGTGTTTATCCTAACTAATCTCTCCGTCGATCATGTCAACCCCTAGCATATCTTCCCTGGGGATCACTCGAATTCCTTCTTCCGATACAATGTGTCCAAGAAAGGACACTTCTCTCAACCCAAATTCACATTTGCTCCATTTGGAATATTACTTTTCCTTTCTCAAGGTTTCTAGCACTACTCGAAGGTGTTTATCATGATCTTCCCGATCCTTTGAATACACAAGGATGTCATCTATAAACACCATGACAAACTGATCTACATATGGTCGGAAAACACGATTTATTAAGTCCATGAAAGTCGTTGGATCATTTGTTAACCCAAACGGCATTACAAGGAACTCATAATGTCCATACCGCATTCTAAACGTTGTCTTATGCACATCCACATCCTTAATCCTTAATTGATGATACCCAGATCGCAAGTCAATCTTCGAAAAGACACTTGCACCTTTCAATTGGTCAAACAAGTCATCAATCCTAGGTAACGGATATTTGTTCTTCACTTTCATTTTGTTCAGTTGCCTATATTCAACACACAACCAAAGCGTACCATCTTTCTTTTTAACAAAGAGCATTGGAGCTCCCCATGGTGATACACTCGGACGAATAAATCCTTTCTCTAACAATTCTTTCAATAGTTTCAATTCTTTAACCCACTAGAGCCCATTCACACGGTATAATGGATTCAGAGTGGCACCCGAACGATCGAGATTGCAAACTCAATCTCTCCTCGTGTGGAGTAACTGAAACTCCTCCTAAACACGTCCTGATAATCACTTCAATCAGGATGTCCGATAAGCTAGGCTCTACCTTGTCATATCAATCACATAGCTAAGTAGGCTTACACCTCTTTCGAACCATCAGTTTCTAACAAAGAGTGGCGATATCACATTAAAGAGGTATCCACCCCTCCCGGGCTCTATTAAAAGTCACTCACTCTGTCCTTAAGGTCACTCTTCATTCTAATAACGACTACCACTCGTGTCGACAAACTAATCCATTCCCAATATCACATCAAACTCTCAACAGAACTCGAACAAATCTCCCAAAAACTCATACTCTCATATTCTAATGGGTCAACTTCTATAATTATATTCCGCTAATGGCACTATCAAATTGAACTTCCATGCTACCGTACAGATCTAGAATGTAAATTTGAATGAGTCACATCATCCAAAAAATATTTGTTAAAACAAATCAGAGTTTGTACAAAAGTGTCAACATATTTGATGGAATGTAGGGCCTGAAGCCACTAACTCCGTGAGGCCTTGACGTTGACTCCTGAATTGTCAGAGTCTTTTCCTTCTCGCACTGCTCACTTGCACTGCAGATGATAAAATAACGCCGCTAAGCATTTTCATGTCTAATGGTTCCATATATTCTCTTCATTTCAATTTTTAAGTAAATCATGCATTCTTCAAATCAATGCCTTGTATAATTTTTCAACGACTACCACGGTACAATACATATATGTATAATTTCATTTCGTGATATTCAAATTAAAATTCATTGATCATTTCAATCATGTAGTTTCATATAAAATAATCATTCAAACACAAATCATGATTTACAATTTTCTTTCATTTTGCCCTGCTTAATGTGACCGTATGCTTTCTGCACAAGATAACCAATCAATTTTATGGTCCCGTTTGGGTTGCAAATTATATAAAAAGGTTTTATAAACACAAGCACTACACTGGCCATCGACTATTATTAAAAACTCATTTTGAACACTACCGATACCGTCTCGCCACTACCACCAAGTGACACATCATTACGTTCGCTCGCAAAGATCGCGACCTGACCCTTTATCGGGTATACCAATCTATCTTAACTTGAATTTAACGTGTTAATGATTCTATTAAGGGCATTCAAATCATTCTATAGCAAAATACAGTATAGTATGTACATTTATACAAACAATTCATTTTCAATACTCATGTAATTTTTCATATGCAACCATTTCTGCCAATCAGACCGCTTTCAAATCAATTAAGACAAATCAATATGCTTTTTCTTGTAAATCATTTCATTAATTCAAATCATTTTCTAATCATTAAAACACTTTGGAATTAGAGAGAGAGAGAGAGAAGTGGAGAACAAACCAATTCATTTATGGCTCAAACGAAGCACACATGCATATTCATATAAAACCTATTAGATTTATATTGTCAAACAAAACAAATAATCAGAACAAGGAAGGAAGTGTGAAGAACAAACCTGGGTGCTGTTATCGTTTCGATTCCATTCTCGAACTTGCCTCTGGTCAAGCCATTCCACCAACCCCTAATCCACCAGATATATGTCACTAATAAATAACAACCCAAGAAAAAATCAAACAGGCATTCTAGGATTTTTGGTTAGGGTTGATGTTCACCCAATAAACCTTCACTTGCAAAAATTTTGGGACATATATTTCATATTTTGTCATGATTCCTAAGAAATGATAGCTCTATGAGTTTATTTTCATTAGGAATTGGAATCATCTCATTTGGATCACCCAAACTCAAGTTACGACATTTTAATCCCAAATTGGTCGATTTGCCTAGCTCACTCGGTTACGTACTGTTATTCTCGATTTCAGGGGTCTTAACTCCATAAATTGGTAATGATTACCTCCACTCATTTGAAGATATGGTTCTAAGGTTTCTTATCCAATTGTAATCATCCAATGTAGATCACCAAAACTCAAGTTATTTCATTTACATCCTTACTACTTTAGCTGCAGTTAATCGTGGGATTGTTTCGCATACCATTTTGACGGATTTGGCACTTTGAGTTACAATGTTACACTTCCTTCAAATTAAATTACTCCCCTAGAATTTTAGTTTACCCAGAATTTTTGAATCACTGAATTTGATAAGGTAACTCAATCTGATCAATTAAACACTACAACTACATCCAAAACAGAAGACACCTTCAAATAACTAAACTCACTTATAATATATTTTGGGAGCCTTAGAGCTACAATTTGCTCTTGGTACCTTGTATAAATTTGTAGCTCTAGCTCTTATGGTTCTTTAACAATTGGAATTATTCAATTTGGATGATTATAACTTTTAACTTATAGCCAAACAGGTCAGGTTTTAAAATCTTTTCACAACAACCTTTGAAACTCATCATTTCCTTTACACAAAATTCTCAAACCTATCCTAACCTAAAAGCACTTTGAAACTAACCCAAACCCAAAAATTGATCTACAACCAATCAAAAATCACTCCTTTACACAATAGGGTTTCTCAAATCCAAAATCATCAAAGAGGAGTTAGGCAGTTTTCCTACCTTAGCTCTTCAAATCCTTCCTTCCTTCGCTTCAACAAAGATATAGACCAAGAATGGAGAGAAACATACACCAAAAATACCTTTCCTCCCAAGCCCTACCTCCGTTTCTCCCCTTGGTCCTCTCAGTGAATTCCCAATGGGCATTCCATGTGACCACTTTCGGGTCTTTATTCTCATGTCATGTGTATGCCACAAGCTCACAGTACAATAATTGGCTTTTTCTCATTTTTCTCATTTTAAAGCCTCATTTCACTTTTATTTCCACTTCATTTCATTTCATTTATACTTTGGCACTTACATCACTCATTTATGATTCTTAGGTCCTCATTGGACATTTTTACCAAATTTATTTGGCTCTTATAAAATTTTCGGGGTTTTTATCATTTTTCGTTTTTAGCCATTTAAAAGACAGAAAAATATAATATAATTTATTTTACACCCTGAACATGTTATAAAATTGTTACGGTATTTTCAGGGCCTTACATCTACAGGGAACATAAATTTGCCCACCTTGATGAGTACATCTTCAAGGACTCCCTCAGGTTATACCATAGTCCTATATGCCATTTGTAGAGTCATATTTGTGGGAGTAAGCTCCCCCAAACTCAGTCTCTTCACTAATGACAGTGGCATCAAGTTGATGCTTGCCCCTGAGTCACATAAATCCTTTTTAAATTCAACCTTCCCAATTATGCAGGGAATGGTGAAGCTACCAGGATCCTACATTTTCATCAGAAGCCTTCGACGCCTACACTGGCTGTGGCTATCAAATTCACAACTCCTTCAACAAGCCTCTTCTTCTTACTAAGAATGTCCTTTTAAACTTAGCATAATGAGTTTATCCAGCCAATGCTCTCAAGAAGTATATTAATCTCTATTTTCTTGAACATGTGCAAGAATCTAGAGAACTGCTCCTCCATTTTTGCTTTTTGAAGTCTTTGAGGGAATAGACCAACATGCATATAGGCTTGCATTTCCTCTTTCTTTTTCAGTCTTCTTTTCTCCTCCTACTGCCCAGTTTGCATCTCTTTTTTCTCAATCTCTTCATCCACTTCTGAACTGCTCAACTTGTCATTTTTTCCAGTTTCTTCTTTTTCAATCTTTTCAATCTTTTTCTGCTCATATTCTTTTCTGCTTTCCAACTCTTGTGCCACTCCTCAGAGTCACCACCATATAGTCCTTAGGATTCTTCTTTGTATCACTTGGGAAGGCATCCTTGGACTGGAAACACATTGCTAGGGCTAGCCGCCCTACTCGTGTCTCCAGATTTTTTAGAGAGGCAATAGTGTTGGCCTGAAACACATTTGTATTTGCTTGAAATGCTGCTAGCTCAGCAAATTTATGCTCATGAATATTCAGCAGCCTCTTACTTTCTCCCATGAATGTCAGCATTTAATCTTTAAAGGATTGAGATCTCCTTTGTCCTGATTTTGCTCTCCGACTCTTTGTTGCCGCGCATCCTTGAACCCTTGTGAAGCATATCATGTTGAAAATTCGCACGACTTGTCAGGCTCCACTCCATAAGGAGAAATTCTCATGGTTCCTTAGTGTTGGTGTGTAATGACTTGGCAGGTTAAGGTTTGGCTTAAAGTTGTAGCTTTTTTTGCCATTGACAAATTAAGCCTCCTCAACTTGATAGGGACCCTTATGGGCTAGTCCCTCTTTAGCACTACTCTTTTGTTCACTTTCTTCCACCGTTCTTACTTCATGTGCTAGATGCATTCTTCTTTCTTGGTTTCCCAGCTTATTCATCCATGCATCAAGTTTGGCTTCTATGGCGGTCATTCTGTTCAGTTCTATCACCCTACTTCCTTTCAACCTGCTACTACTCCCTGAAGTCTCAAATGGAGCTATGTAGTTTCTTTTTGCTAGATCTTCAATCAACTATTTTTCCTCTTCAACACTCTTCCTCTTGAATGCTCAACAACAGGCTGCATCTATTATACCTTTGGAGGTGTTGTTCATAGAGTGATGAAAGATGTCCATCTGGGTGGTCAAATCTATTCCATGCATGGGGCATCTTTTCAGTAGTCTCTTATATATCTCACATGCAGTATAGAGACTTTCATTCTCTCCTTGTTTAAACACTATGATTTCCCCTCTCCTTTATGACATAAGGGTAGGAGGGAAGAATCTGCTCATGTAAGCCTGCACCAACTCTTCCCGATTGTTCACTAATCCAAGTGGCTGCCACATCTCTCAATGAAAAAGTGAAGAGTTATAGCTTGATCACTTCAGGTCTCACCCCATTCAGCTTTATTGTATTTTCCATCCTCAGAAATCTTCCCATGTGCTCATTGTGGTCTTCACTAGGATGGCCAATATATTGATGCTGCTGCAACATTGTGATCAAAGATGGCTTTAATTCAAAGTTGTTGGCCTCTATAGTAGGTTGTATCACAGCAGAGTAATCGTCTCTAATGACTAAACTCCAAAAATCCTCCATAGCCCTTTGCCTAAGGCCTTTCTGCTATTTCTTCTACCTGACTGTTTTGCTGTATCTCTCCCTGCTCTACCATAGTTGCCGATTCAGCATTGTTTACTTTTCTTAGATTTCTCAGTATTCTTTCCAATTTTGTGTCCAAAGGCAGCAATTTCGCTTATGGTTTTCTATGTATGTAAGATCTTCCTGAAATGGAAACACATTGAGAACAAATGAAACCAGTGGAAAAACAACTATATCTCTATAAGCTCATAAAACATTTTCAGTAGCTTACTTAGCTACTGCTGTTAAAATTATTTTTGTAAATTTTCTGAAATTTTTGATAAAACAGAAAAATGTCCAAATTAGCAATTATCTCTTTGGTTGGAATATTGATGTTTCAATTCTCTTTCAGATCCTCGACAACAACGCTAAAAACTTGTTAAGACCCAAAATATGATGAGATCAGTGTGTGTGTGCCAAATTCTAGCTTTACCTCCAAGGACTATTCAGTCCCCGACAAAGTCGCCAAAAACTTGTTAAGACCCAAAATATGATGAGATCAGTGTGTGCGTACCAAACTTCTGGCACTACCTCTAAGGACTATTTAGTCCCCGACAACGGTGCTAAAAACTTGTTTAGACCAAATGTTGACTGAAAATCATAAGATAATGTTTTCTGATATGTAAGTAATTTTGCAAATTTATATTAGGTCTAATTTTCTGCAAGTGCATAGGTCATACAAGTAATAAAGTGGATTTTAAGTCCGAATATCATTCCCACAAGGATCTGATGAGCGATCTAAAGATCACTACCCACACTACTTAAGATCCTTACTATTGAACTCAAAAGTACAAAATTGATTTGTTTAAACCTAAGAAAGAATGACGGACTAAAATTTTGTAACTGTAACAAAAATTCAAAATGAATTCGATTTGAGAGTTCATTGAGTAAAGTTAACACTGGGAAATAGATCGATGTATAATTATCAATTTCTGCATCATTCTACAACATAGATCATCCATCAGCTTGAAATCTGAATTTGTCAAAGATGCAAGGTAGTATAGTTTGGATTCCTCCTTACACTATACATTTCACTAATTAGAAAACCATATTCCTTCCATACACATGGGTCTAATCAGTTACTTGTAGGATGTAATCCTCTTTCTAAGAACTAGGTATTTTTCCTTTCCAGTACTTCACACTATGTTCCTAGGATTGAAGAATTCTTGCCCCTATAGACAAGATAATACAAGCCTTCTCCAATCTAATTGGTATCTCATCCTACTAATTTGAGTAAACTCTATATCTCCTTGATTACATTTATGCTAACACGAGATCAAGATCATTTCATCAAACAGAGGAGAAACCTCGAATCAATTAGACTGATATATCAACCAACAAATCCCCACACTATGAGTAAATTAGTGATCTATTAGAGTAATCTTTCAAAGTTCATCAGTTCCATAATGTTAGTCTAGCATAATTTCTTGAAGTAATCGTCATACTTTCAAGAATCTCCATCTTTATAATACCCGTGAGGGCTTTGAAATCGTGAGCAAGATGCTTATTTTATGGGTAAAATCTACTAAAATTCGGAACATTTAATTTCAATAACAACACCAATTAAATAAATTCAAATTTCTTACGATGACATTCTTTCAAGTTGAATAGAAAATGATAACTCTCATCAGTCCATTCTTAGAGGGAGCTCAGTCTTCCAATACCGGATTGCGAAAAACAGTGACTAACTGATCAAGAAAATTCACTAAAATTGCAAGCAAACTGAAATAAATAAACTCTATAAAATTTCCAAATTCCATTGAAATTAGACAGTAATGAAAACCAAAATTTTACAATGAACACAGCTCGAAACTTCAGCCCAAGTCACTACTCAATTCCAAAAAAAATGCTAACTACAATGTAAGCTGAAACTAAATCTACGAAAAAGAAATAAAAGAAAAAAATAATATACAAAGGAGACTTCAGCTACCTAGATGTTCTAAGTTCGGTGGAAGCTGCGCACAGTGCCCTATGTGCTTTTATTTATATATTTTCAAATGATGGGCCGCATGTCGAGGTTGAAATTGTGGATCCCTAAAAACTAGCCCAAGTGGTGTCTTTGTCACGACATAGAAAATTTTGTCTTGACATTGTTTTGTTTATCCTCCAGCTTTGTCGTGGCTTACAGTGTTATGTCGCGATAGTGTTCTGTGCCTTTTTCTTGGATTATGTCGCAACATACTTTGAAAATGTCACGACATAGCTCAGTTGAATTCGTTTTGTGATTGTGGCAACATAAAAAGCTTTGTCGGGACAAAGTTTCCTTCTTGCTGCTCTTCATGGCGCCGCGACATAAATTTCTATGTCACGATAGAGTTTCTCATCCTTCAACTTTGTTTTATGTCTCGACATAAATTTGAAATGTCGCGACATAAATGAACTCTTTTACTATAATTGTGTTGCGATAGTCTTCGAACATGTCGTGACATTTTGTAGTTATGTTCTAGGTGCTTCTCTTCAATTGATGTCGCGACATAGATTCCGATTGTCGTGACAAATATCTCTGCCTGCAACTATTCATTTTTTTGTGACATTCTTTTTTTTTTTTGGTCGCGACATTCTTTCTGTAGTTCTTCACAACCTTTGACATGACAATAAAATTCTATGTCGTGATAGAGTTCCCTCTCAGCATTATGTTGTGGTTGTCGTGACATAAAACTTCTCTATTGCGACATAGTCTTCTTACCTTACTAAGATGACTTATGGACTTTATGTCGCGACATACTTTGAAAATGTCACGACATATTTCCTGGTTTGATCTTGTCATTCTCTGAAATATTTGTCGCAACATAAAAACCTTTGTCTCGGCCAACTTGTTTTGTCTTGTCCCTTTAGTCTGCCATTTTATGTCGCGACATAGTTTTGTTGTGTCGCGACATACTTTCTTCCATCTTTAGTTCTTTATGTTGCGACACAATTTTGAATGTCTTGACAAAAATGAACCCATTTTCTTTGATCAATGTCGTGACAAAGCAAAAGAATGTCGTGACATTCTTCTTCAAGAACTTCTTAGACAATGTCAAGACATAAAAATCCATTCTCGCGACATAAATTTCTTTGTTGCAACATTTATCATTCAATCCTTCTCATACGATGTCGCGACAAAGTTGTGAAATGTCGCGACAATCTTTACTTGCAACTTGAGCTCAACTTTGTCTTGTTGCGACATATCATTGCTTGTTGCGACATAACCTTGCTAGTTACCTTAAGCTTTTTTTGCGACATTATGATATTATGTCGCAACATTCTGAAATCATGTCGCCACATTTATACCTTAGCCAATTTTTTCGCTTTTCTTGCTGGATTTTTTTATTTTTCATTCAAAACCTGCAAAACACTGAATTGGTGATTATTCCATAATTCTGCATTAAAATGAATCATAAACTCGCAAAAAAAAAAATGCAAGAAAAATGGAATAAAAATAGATGAGTTTAGGACTCATCATGGACATTAGACTTCTCAAGCTTTCCGAAAATGCCTTATTCACTTAACTTGGACTTTAAATGATCAAGTTATGGCTTTTAAAAGTTGAAGAAAGAAGAGAATAGTGCTCAAAATCTAACCAGTTGGCACACTTTGTGGATTTAGTCTTTACCATCACATCTAACGTGGATTTAGTCTTTACACTCTCTAAGCTTTCCATAAAGATCAAGTTTGCACAAATTAGAGTTCAGACTTGAAGTTATGGCCTTGGGAAGTGAAAAGAAATTACAGAGGAGCAACCAACGCTACAGCTTGAAAAAACTCATGTCGTAGCAGTGTGAGTTTTTCATGCTATAGCATGAATTAAGCTTAAGAGATGTAATGCACTTACACTATATCAAGAAATAGGGTTAGATTCACCACACTGCAGTGTGGGTCTCTCACGTTGTAACGTGGATTGGCCTATTGAGCTCCAGAAAGTTGTCATTTCTTCCACATCGCAACGTAGATCCACCACGCTACAGCGTGGTTGTAAATTTTTTTAACTGGATGGGCATAGGTGACTACAGATGTAAACATTAGGGGTGTCTTTGGAGTAAAAAAAAAAAATCAGGTGCAAAGTGAGATATGACATATATAAGTGTGTTCTTGAACACAATTCATGATGTTAGGACTAATGACCGACAGTCCGAACTTTATGTCGTAAGTTTGGATTGTCCTGTTGGACTATGCAAGTGCAGGGCAGATATAAAATACATACAGTAAAAATAAATCACACATAATATGGTTACGTGGTTCGGCAGCTACGCATATCCATGAGCCTATGCCCAGATGTAAGGATTTCCACTAATTTGATTCAAGGTTACAATTAGTCTTATATGGTATGAGACTCCCCCTCTGCCTATGGCCCTTCTTTAACCTAATCACTTCTAGTGGAATTCAGAATGAAGTTCCTTCATTCCTCTCTCAAAACATCACACACCCATAACCCACATTATATAGATAAGATAAAGAAAATAAAGAACATCATGTTTCACCCAAGGTGAAAGGCTTTTAACATGTAATATTTCAACCGAGTATCAACACTCCGCACTCCTTCAGCGCATACGAACTTTTCTTATTCTTCTTCAAGCTCTGCTCCTGAAGTTCGTGATGAGTAACTTCCAAAGCCTTGAATTTATAGCCTTGTAATTCGGTCTTGGAAGACTTGATCAAACTAGATAATTATCCTAATATAACTCCAACATTACCTTCTATTTTCTGAAGTTTCTTTTAAGCTACCATAACGAAATAAGGAAACTTGCAGCCCAAGTTTCCTTTTTAGAGAAGTTGTCTAATTTGGTTCTAACTCTAATTCGATAGCTTGGAGGATCATATCTTCTTGATTTTATCTTTATCCACTTGTTAGAAGAACATATCCTAATGTGGTAGCTTGCTCCCAAAGTAGCTTAGCCTCCAAGATTCTAGAACTGACTTGCGTCCCATGGCAATTATGACCATAGTCCGGACTCTCCGAGTCTAGCATGTCCTTGCATCGTGGGATGTCCTAAGTCGGGACCTTTTCTAGGTTCTTCCAGGGATGTAATGGTTAAACCATCAAATCTTCATCAAGCTTCATCTTCGAGGTAGCCATCTTCTTGTAGAGTACTGAAGATGAAGATATTAACAATTCTAAACCTAACAAGTTCCAAATCTAGTTTGATAGTTTAGATGATCAAATTGGAGGACTTTCAATTATATGTAGGATGCTAATAAATCGTAATTTATCTTGTTGCTTCTTCCCACAAGTCGAGATACAAAAGGAGTCATCTCTTTACTAGAGTCCTACGCTAGTTTTAACTTTAGTTTGAACTAGTTTTATTCCAAGTAGAATCCTTCACTCATCATGATTCTTGTTGCATCAAACCACGTGACATAGTCCTAGACTAAGCAAGCTCCTTCTTGTTGCTCTAGCATGTAACAAAGCCTCGCATTATCTAATTATGAATTTCGGCATTATCTCTTTATTGGGATTATCTAGGTTGTTACAACAAGAATTAGTATACTTAGGCACCAAGCAATCCTCTTTAGAGTAGAGTCCTACTCGTGTTCCAACTTCATTCAAGAGATTATCTCTTAGGTGGATTTTCTGACCTTTAACATTATCCATAGGATCCAGAGAAGTCCCACCCTCTTTAATTTCTTTCATTCCTGAAGTAATTTTGGCCCACGAGTCCACACTGATTCGAGTCCCAACACTGCTCGAACATAGTCCCGACTCTCTCAGTGGACTCTATGTTGAACCTTCAAATCTTTATTTAAACTTAACTGGCAGACATCTTCTTGCGGAAGCACCTGTGGACAAAGATAGTGTCAATTCTAAACCCAATAGGACATATAGGCAAAAGTCAAGGGCATTTATGCACCTTATCCCAACTATAATGCTTATTGGTTTTTATTGCACAAAAGGTGAAGATCTAGAGTATGTCACTAAACTCTTTTACCTTAAGGCTCCATTTGAAACTTGAAATTACTAAATAAAGAAAATTGAGAGGAAAATAGAAGGAAAGAAAATATGGAAGAAAAAAAAAACATTTAAACTCAATGTTTTAAAAAACCGAACCGAACTGGTAGGTCCAATCGATTCAACCATCACCTTGAAAACCTCTTCTAATTGAACATACGCTGAATCGGCTAAACCGGTGTTTCAACCGTTGAACCAATTAAACCGGCGATTCCTCGTGAACTAAGTGGTTCATGGGCCCTTATTCAAATTTCAATCTTTTGGTTTCCAATTTTTTTACTTATGCGTAAAAGGGCCTCAAAATCAAGCCCATCCTATAAAATAGGAAAGGTTTGTCAGTTGGTAACGTAATGGCACACCATGTGCAGTGTGGTACACTTTGAGCTATTTTGCATGAGGTTTTTAAAGCCTTTGTCATGCTTCAAGCACTTCACCATCGCATGCCCTACTTATTTAATCTTTTTTTTGAAAAGACACTTTTTTTTTTTTGACAAGGAAAAGACACTTATTTAATCTTTTTAAAAATCTTTTTTATAAATCATTATTTTAATGTATTAAAAATATATACAACGAAAAAAAATAAAATATGCAATTTTTTACTTGTATTATTAAATCAATTTTCAGCTATTTTACATGCTAGTAATAAAATAAAAAAAGTTATTTTACATGCCTTAAAAATTAGGACATAAGAAACTATAATAAATTATTTTTCAAGAAACAAACTATATGGTATTCAAAAAAGAAAAAAGAAACTAACTATATAGGTAAGTTCGATTAAAAAAACTATATAGATAAAAAATGAAAACTATATAGATAAGTTTATGATATTCAAATCCACTCTTAGACCATTTATCTTAATAATAATAATAATTAAATATGTTAAATAAATTAAGAATATACATACAAATAATATAATATAATAAATTAATATTAATTAATTAATTAATTAGAGATAGTACTTAAATAAATTAAATATATATAATACTACAATTTTCAATGTATTTTGATATTTACATATTATACATGTTTGAATTTTTTTTGAGGAATATTATACATGTTTGATAAAACTAAAAGAATTGATATATTATTTTTGATTATATATATTATTTTTATAAATATTTTAAATTTTTTTATAAATATTAATTATATATTTATAACGTCACCTATTTGAACGCAATTTGACTGTTGAACCATGAACCGGTAACTTTTCCAGTTCAATGACTAGTCCGATTTTTAAAACATTATTTAAACTTAATAAATTAATTCCTTATGTTTATTCAAACTGCTTTTTTTTTCTCATTTATATAAGGAATAAGAAATTTAAAAATAGGTAAAATTTTGAAGGATTTGATTATATTTGATTTTCTTTTATAATTTCTAAAACTAAATGAAACATGATAAAATCATTTTCATTAGTATTTTTTTTCCTAATACTTTCCGAATTCTAAACGGAGCCTAAAGATTCCATCTCATGTTCACACTGCCCAAATTCCTTTATGCGTGCATAAAGAAAAAGAAACCTTCATACAACATAATCAATCATCTCCCGTTCAAGCTTTATCATAGAAGGTGTCAAAAAGAAGATTTTCAAAGACCATTAATTTCCTCCCCCAATCCACATTGGTGTTAGAACTAAACCTAGATAAGCAAATGAAAGTTCTAATTAAGTTGGACCATTGAAATTATATTAGCTAATTATAGGCCTAAGTATGTTAGTGGATTCAATGGTCCACTAAACCCTATTATAAATATAATATTATATTTAAGTTTAGAGTGACAGACTAATTTAAAAGGGAAAGAGAATTTCTTTGTGTCCTAGATCTGAAAGCTTGGATTGTTCTTGGAGCCCACACTCTATGTTCAAGACCTACAAATCGGTTATTGTCTGAAAGATTCATGAATTAGTTTCATTTTAGTTAGTATGTAGTTTACCAAGCCAATAAAATATAATTTTTATTTTGTTGTTCATGGTTTTGCTTCCATTGCGTATGAAATCATAGATTTATTGAAATTTAATTCAACCCAGTTTCATTTTCCTAACCCTGGGAATCCTCCCGACACTCCTAGCGCATTCGAAAAAAAAACCTTCTTACTCCTTTCTTTTTTTATTTTAAACCTTTTTAAAAGTGAATCCATGGAGCGAACCCATTTATATAGTTACGTTTTCCATTAAAATCTTATGAAACATGATAGGACAATTTTTTTTTCTCTTTTAAACATTAAACCCTTTATAGAAAATCATGTAGTTCTTTCTATTTTCTGACATGTCCCACTTACAACACTGTGAATAAAACAATTTAAATTACTCCACATCCAACAATGGGACATCAAGTCCACCACAACCACCTCTAAATCAAAACTTAAAATCATTTTCTTCGAACACTATAGATATATAAACAATCTTTTAAAACTTATATACATTACAAAATAAAGGTGCACAAGTAGTTCTTACAACAAAACCATACATTTTCAAAAAGGTGGTCGCCACGTGAGGCAAAGTGTCACTTCAGCCCGGAGGATGCTCAACTTCACGCCTGCCTCTACCTCTAAAAAACATTTTATAAAACATTTGGAAAAGGGTGAGCTAAAGGAGCTCATGGAGAGCTAATGGGGCTCATAGGAAAATAATGTTTCAGATATAGTTCAAATACAATGTGTAAAATACCTGTATAGATCTCATTTCCATATAAACATTTACTTTGCATTCTTTTTCTTTCTATTCAAATACAATAACATGCAAACAATTGTATAGAGATCTCATTTTTATAAACATTTAGTTTTACTTTTCTTTCATATAGCTCAAATACAATGTGTAAAACAATTGTGGTTAAACATATCATTTCCTATAAACATTTGCTTTACTTTCTTTTCCATATAGATCAAATACAATGTGTAAAACAATTGTATCAACATATCTTTTCAATATACTTTCTTTTCCTTTTTGAATCCATCATATCCAATGGAACCCGGCTACTGTTAACCACCTTTGGTCCATGAAAGAACTTCCGAGGAAACAGTCTTAATACACCGATGGCCCAAAAAGGAACCTCCGAGAAATCGTGCCCTACCGTTAACCACCGTTGGCCTATGAAAGAACCTACGAGGAAACAGTCTTACGATCGCCGATGGCCCAAAAAGGAACCTCCGATAAATCGTGCCTTTCTTTTAAATACCATTGCACTATGGAATAAATTACATTATGCGTTGGTAAACTTTTCGTACTTTTCACGTGCATGACAATATGCATCACTCTTCCCTTCCCTCTATAAAAAAAATCCTATCCCTTTCCCATGTATCATGCACGTGTAAAATACTTTAGTCGACTTTATTTTAAACTTTATCTTTGTAACATAGGGTAACCATGGATTCAAACATTTTCATATAAACATGTATATATAGAATATACATTCATAAACATTTCATTTCATATGAAACCATAAATCATGCTTTATAAAACTATGGAAACTATAATTCATTTCATATTTTCTCAACATAATTTAAAGTCAAGAGTTTTCACTTTTCTTTTTTTCATTTGAACATTTATAACATAGATATGAAAACATATACATTGGTAAAAATTAATATATATATATATATATATATATATATATATATATATATATATATATATATATATATATATATATATATATATATTCATAAACATTTACATTTTCTCACCTTAGTTATTTAAGTCCTTTTTCCCTCCTTTAAACAAACTCTTTCCACCTCCAATTCCCTTTGGTCTCTTACCACCTTCCTCCTACAAGTCACATTTTATCCATAAATCCATTAACATCCATACCTTAATCATGCTCCAATTAAACCATTAACTATAATATACTTTCCAGCAACCCTTAAACATTTAATCACTCTCCCAATTGATTAAAATCAATTGAACCTGAACTCCTTTTGTTCTCATGCTTTTCTTATGCTAACTCATGGAAATTACTACCCCACACAATAGGCCACAACATGCCATGAAATGGTCATGCCAAAACCCGACTATTCACATCGACATAACCAAGCAACCTGCACACTTGGTGCAAAACATAAATTTTTAGCCACGTTTTGATCATCCCCTGTGACGCCCCAAAACCCGGGGGTCCGTTGACAACCCGTCAACCTATGGAATACTCGTGAACGTCGGGTAACCCGACACCACTCACGAAAATCGAGTAGAGTCTCCTTTGTACAGGGAGCTCTACCCAAGGTACAAACCTGTCCCAACAAATTTACAATGACCACACAGGGTCCATAGGCGAGTAAAATAATGGCCACTTAGGTCCCTGCATCAATACTCACAAAATACATCAACTGTATACAATAGTTCAAGAGTTAATAAATTACTCTTTACCAAACATATATCAAAAATTATAATTGTAATACATGTTATACAAAATAAAAATGCCAAAGCCACAACCCGGCTTTCTTTAAACGCGCCTAGTGAGGCCGTCCCGTGCACACCCTGCATTCGAAATGCAGGATCCTCGACAGGTGAGCAGTTTCCGCAGAGAGATAATTTCCTATATGGGTTACTCCTCAACGGCGTACATGCATGGCAACAATCACATTCTACCATGAACCTACTTGAATGTCTACATGCCCAAACCCATGTCTCGAGTCCTCACCGACTCCCTCATACATGCCTAAGCCAATATGCGAGTAAAAATATCTAGTTTTCACAACAAAAGCTTTTTGTTCTTGAAAACTTACTACCGAGTTTCGCAAAATATCGGGACTGGTTCCTCCGAGGCGAATTGTCGATAACTCTTCTAAAACAAATTTCTCATGGTCCTCATCCGAAGTGATCTGTTGGACGTCCCTCCCAGGCAATTCTTTAGAAAATCTTATGTCAAAATTCCTTTCACAAACATTTTCATTTTTGTTTCATTTCATGTCATGCACTCACACCTAATATTCTAGGTTGCCCCAGTGCATATGGAATGCATTATGCCAATTCCAAATAATTTATGCTAATACATTCACATGCATATTTATTAACATAATTAAATCACATAAATCATGTTATGCAAATTTTCACCATCAATACACCAAAATTAGCTCACATGGGCTAATTAACAAACACAAGCAATTCATTTTGAATCACTTAACAAACACATTTTCACACCAAAAATTTACGTGTCACTATTCACGTAAACAGTGAAACATCGGGTTACTGTTCACGACAACACAAATAGGAATTTTCTCCACTAGGTTCAAAGCTTTTGAGACTGAATTTACGGCTAAAACAAGCCTCAAAACATTCCTAACCATTTACACGGCTCTTAGCCAAAGAATAACACAAATAGGAAAAGATCCCTACCTCGGAAGGTTTAACTCCACCAAATCTGGGCGCCACGCATAGCCCCCTCACCGCGCAGCAACTTTGCTCCTGCTCCGCCGGTAACCGACTAGTCCGACGATCTAAATCTAGAGAGAAGGCACACTTTCTCTCTCTAGATTTCAAAACCAGCACCCACTCATCTCGTCTCCCCACTGCACATTTTTTGGTCTCCTTTTTGTTTTAGAAGACAACTATTCAAGTTTGTCTTATTATCATTAACAATTTTAATAATTCCCATCATGTCCCATTTTTTTAGATTTTTGACACTTGGCACTATCTAGGCCGTCCGTTTCCATCATCTCTCTAATCTTGCAACATGTGTCACAATAGTACATATAATAGGTGACTTTTGTCACATCACATGTCTTTCAAACCCGATGACATCGACACTCTGCTCGAAATAATAAATTCCAACTGCCTCTAATTCGATTTAAATTCGAACACGCGCAGAATAGATTTCGCAAGACGATTCCAATGGTGAAAAATCCGCTTTCATCATCCGAGATCTAGAAAATTTCAGGTTTCGACTAATTTACCGCTACTTATTTAAAATCGTGGAATTTTCTGCTCCATCCCCCCGCACCGGCCTTTTCTGCCATGGAAACCTCGAACTTTGAACCTTGAAATCTTTATGATTCCGTACCTTAATGCCAGAGGTCTCGCCGCAGAGCAACTTTAACTCTTGACCTAACGAGATCCGACCAACGAATCCTCGCGGAATCAAGCAGGTAAGCATTGCTTTTCTCTCTCTCTTACTCTCTTACGGCTGGGTCGAGACCAAATGAGACATTTTCATTTTTGCGATTCATTTATAGTGTGACACGTGGGCCTACGCCGCACCATGTCACACTTCTTTCTTGCTCCGCTGCTCAAACAATTTATTTAGTCCCTTAAGCCAGCTTCATCTATCTTAAATGGATACTTTAAATATTTGATATTTTTTCGATTTTAAAATCTGCTGGGGGTCCACTGACGCCACGCCTCGACCTCGTGAAAATTGACCGCCTCTAATTCAACGAAATTCGACTGGGTAACTAGATTTCATGAGACGAATTCAACGGTGAAGTCCGTTTTGTCATCCGAGATCTAGAAAAATTTCAGATTTTTCTGTAGCAAATTACCGTTTTGCCTTTTTTCAGAAAAATTGCATTTTCACCCCTTAACATAATTTCATTTTAATCTATTTCAGCTTCTTTAGACTCAATACATTATTATGAACATTTTTTAGACGGCTTTGTTTTTCAAAATTACTATTCATTTAATCAAGCTTCTGGCCAAATACATATTTGACTAAAACAAATTTACTATTCATAGAAACTATAAATCTGCTCCATATTTATGAGGGATGTCATAGGATTCCAACATCTGACATTAGAGTGGGTTTCCTAGATTCTGGATTTGAAATCTTGAGACTTCATAAGTTAATAAAATAAATATTTTTTATTTATTTGATATTTGATATATGCATGTACATATTATTCCAATTATTGTTTATTATTTGTTCATGCATGTAATTTGGTTATTGTTTATTAATTTGATATTTGTGCATGAATCAATTAAATAATATTCTTTAGTATAAATATCTGTTTTTTCAAGCATGAAAGGTCAAACTAGAACTACCCTATATATTGACACAAGTCAATGTGACCAATGTGGCTGATCTGTTGGTGCACAATTTCGTTTGGTGAATAATATGCTTCATATAGTAGAAGCATTTCAGTTAAAGTGCATGTTTCCTTTCATTCAATTCGTTTGAATTGAATTTTGGATTATTTTTGTACACTGAGAAAAATCCTAGATAAATTAATTTTAATTTTGAGATGAGGAATTAAGTTATTTTTTAACAAATTTATAAATGTTAAATAGATAAATAATTTAATTTATTGTTAGAAATTAAATTATATTTTAGCAATATTTATCTTTTAATAGATAAATAATTTTAATTTATTGTGAGGAATTAATTTTATTTTTAACAAGATTTAAATTTTAAATAGATAAATAATTTAATTTTATTATTAGGAATTAAATTATATTTCAACAAGATTTATCTTTTAATAGATAAATAATTCAATTTATTATGAGGAATTAAATTATTTTTAACAAGATTTGAAAATGTGAAATGGATAAATAATTTAATTTATTATTAGGAATTAAATTATATTTTAACAAGATTTATCTTATAATAGATAAATTTTAAATAGATAAAAAATTTAATTTATTACGAGGAATTAAATTTTTTTAACAAGATTAATATATGTTAAACAAATAACTAATTTTATTTTATTATTAGAAATTAAATTATATCTTAGCAATAATTATCCTAAATGGATAATTTTTAAAATAGATATATAATCTAACTTATTATTATTAATTAAATTATATTTTAGAACTATCTTTTAATAGATAAATAATTTAATTTAGTATTAGAAAAAAAATTATATTTTAACAAGAACTATCCTTTAATAGTTATTTGTTAATTTATCATTACAAATTAAATTATATTTTAACAAGAATTATCTTCTAATGGATAAATGTTAAATAGATATATAATTTAATTTATAATTAGAAATCAAGTTATATTTTAGCAAGAATTATCAATATTTAATCGATAATTTATATATATATATATATATATATATAATTTTAATTTATTATTATGAATAAATTATATTTTAACAAGAATTATATTTTAATGGATAAATGTTAAATAGATATATAATTTAATTTATTATTAAATATCTAATTATATTTGAACAAGAACTATCCTTTAATGGATAAATGTTAAATAGATATATAATTTAATTATTAATTAAATGATGGATTTTATTAAGACATGTTATTGTTTTAAGGTATTTAAATTATTAAATTAAAGTAAACAATTTACATGTTCGAGGAAATTATATCTAGTATGTTTATAGTGCTTATTCTAGAATTGGTTTGATTATAGAAATTTGCTAAATTAGAAAAATTTAGATATCAAATTTGGTTGAATTTAAAAATAAGAAGACTATGACATAAACTTTAGAATACTCAAGTTTTAAAAATAATTAAGTGGGAGAAGGATTAGCAAGCTTGCGGCCTTCCACTAAAAGGGTCTTGAGATTTATGTTTGGATCAACCTAAAGTTGGACAAATGTGAGGATCCTAGATGGTTAGTTAATTAATATTTTAGTGGGAGCAACCAACCTAAAGTTGGAGCTCTCTACTTAAGAAATATTGAAACTAAGATTAGTGATGCATACACTTAACTTGAAAAAATAATAAACTATCTAAAATAGTACTTATTTATTTTCTTAAGAGGCCAAAATTTAAAGGGTAAGTCAATCACCTAGTCTAAGGATAAATGACTTTGGGATTTATTAGATTATATATCTTATTAACTTTGTGAAGCTAGACTTGCCTAAAGTAGGATATCAAGTTCTCATGAAAGTTAATTTATCATGTAATGATGTGTGTAATTTTGAGTGTTATATTATATACAATCAATAAAAATTGTATTATAACTATATATGTCTTATGCTAGTAATGAACGCATACTGACCAACACCAATTTGATTCTCAAGATAAATATGTTTGTCTTCTTTCTGTTAGCATCTATCATTCATAGCTATAGGAGATCTCAGTTGTAGTTTTGCATGATTGTTGCTAGATTCTAAAAAGAATTTAGTTTCAGTTTCTGAATTATGTAATGACAGGTATTCATTTTCTTTTAATAATACTTATGTTTCTATTATGAAAGGAAATGAAGTCGTTACATGTGGCACATTGATGAATACTCTATATTATATTGATTGTGTTGTGATTCAAGTTAATAATGTGGAAAAAAAAAGTATAGTATCAGTCAAAATCAATTATGGTACTTAAGGCTTGGTCACATAAATTTGAAAAGAATACAAGGATTAGTGAGTTGTGGGCCATTAGCCACTTTCACCATGAAGCAACTACCACTATGTTAGAATTGTATTCAAGGTAAAATGATCAAGAAATCCTTTACAGTCAAAGGAGTTAAAGCTGAGGGATGTTTGGATTTGATACACTCAGATGTATGTGGTCCATTTAGTGTCCATGTAAGATGTGGCTATGAGTATTTCATCACTTTTACTAATGACTACTCAAAATATGAATATGTGTACCTAATGAAGAAGAAATCAAAGACCTTGGATAAATTCAATGAATCTAAGGCTGAGTTAGAGAAACAATTAAGGAGACACATTAAATCACTTTGTATTGATTGAGGTGGTGAGTACATGTCTATTAAATTTGTTTATTTCCTCAAAGAGCATGGATTTAATCTCATCTTAGTGCTCCAAGAATTCCA